>JAODAL010057904.1:0-22400 GCA_025379985.1 Phyllomedusa bahiana | reverse complement strand
ATAACCTTAAAACCCTTTAGAGAACACAGAGCAGCGCAAGCCACCCTCTAACCATCCTAAGGCATGTCTTTCACAAAAGGGCCATTAATCTAACCGCACTCAAGTGAAAACCCCCATCATGCCAATTTTCCTCTTTTAAACCCATGTCAAAAACCCAAAAATACTCGCTATAAAGATGCTTTTAAAAAATATGTTTTATATAAATTAATACAATCCCTACAAAACTTTTTCTGTCATGATCACTCTAAAATTTGGGGCCAAAAATTTTTGCTATAAAAGGAGAAATTATCACTATACTGTTAAAAAATCAGTTAACAAAGTCAATTTCAAAAATTTAAAAAAAGCCAATAATACCCCCCAGCTATTAAAACAAAAACCACTACATATGCAAAATGCCACCAAACTTTTCCCCAAAGCATAAGCCACTGTACTATTTTCCACCATTTTCCCATATGTATACTTGGGAAAATTTTTTTACAAACTATGTTTTTAACCCTAAAATGAACAGTACGATAAACGATCAGAATACACATAACATTAGTGATTCACAAGTGTGGTCTTTCTTTAATTTTTAGCTCCCACTTTTTCAGCAAGCTCAGCCTCTAGCTAAAAAAAATACACAAATTCCCAAAAATTAAAATTATACGGGGCAAATGTTACATAATACACACGTCCATTTTTAAAAATTTTTGTACATACTGACCATGACATTACACAATGTGTCCCCCCCCCGAATTCCCTTTTTACACTGGCAAACCTGAAATTAAAATCTTTAATTCCCACTGTTCCTATGATATTTAATAACCCAAATTTCAGATGCTCCTACCCGTTTCTGACTAATCCCCTACATAACTTGTCAGCTTTTTCTATCATACCTGGCTCATCAGGAAGGGAACAGGTGGTCCAGGGGTGTATTGCACCACCTGCCTCTCAGGAGAAGCATCCAATGGTGAGACATGGAGCCTAATGATTTAATCGTTAGCATGTCCCAAGGCCCAACAGCCCACAGTTGGTGTGATACCATATGACCCAGCAAGATATGACCCAACTGTATAGCTACAAGCGGCGTTGACTAAAGGGGGACATTTTTTATAAATAGACTGACAATCGGGTTCCTCAATCAAATTTGCCTCTGTGTTAACAAGTTAAAAGACTTTAAATTTCTGACTCGGCGTCAAAGAAAAGCCCCTTTGAAGGGAATCGAATCACCAAATATTTTTTTTAATAATTAAAATAAGATACAGAAATAAAAAATCTAGAATCAAAAATAAAAACATCTAATTAAAGAATATTTATATGATTTGGGTCATCATCTTGTCTGAGCTGCTTTTAACAGCATTAAGAGATGTGCTTTACAGCAGCTTGACTTCTACAAGAGAGTTTTCTGGGCATTCTCTGTGTGCAGGGAGGGGGAGCTGTGACCATCTCCTATTGCGAATGGTGAATCCTGTGTTATCTATATGTCGCAGGGAAATTATGGAAATAGGGAGATGATCAAATCATGGAAGAGGTTAAAATAACAACTCTGTGGGGTGATTTCCCTAAAGAAAGTCAGTGATCTGATCAAATCCCTGAACTTTTACTGAAAAGATGAATCATCTCCCTCAGGGATTTGATCATATCCCTATTTTTTATAATTTCCCTGCAACATATACATACTGGTGTCACCTTTCATTGTAATCCTGTGTGCTGATAATGAGAAGACTGCTGAAAAGTTCTCTCTACAGAACAGGAAGTGTCAGACTATCATTAGGCCTAGTGCCCAAAGTGAAAACTACAAAATTTCAGATTTTTGACAAATATGGACAGTGTTCTGAAAAAAAAAAATAATTAAATGTATTTTACATAAAAACATGAGTTATATCGATCATTTTTGATGACACATTCCCTTTAAGTATTGATAAGGAACGGTCTCTCAAGGGGGACCCTCAGGTATATTGGATGGTTGCCAGATTAGATGGTTGATCCGGATCGTGACGCATGACACAGAAGACAAAAGGTTCTCTGAGATCAATGCATAATTTTATTAGTCAAAGCATCCTGTATTATAAAACCGTTTACAGAGGGCGTTCCTCTGATTTTCTTAAGATTTAAGAACACATCACTTGATACAAAGTTATTCCGGAAGCGTTTTGCCTTATTTAGAATTAATAGAGATCAACATTTTCTTATCCTTTTATTGAAACTGACTAACATTTATTAGTTTTATTGAAGGTAGCGTTTATTAGCCTTTATTGCTCTGTTTGTGACACCAAAGTTCACTAGTAATCTACAATAATTGCAGATCACTAAGGTACAGGTCGAGATGACTTATATGAGAGGAGCACATTTGAGAATTAACTCCTTAGCTCTGGACACAATTATACATTTTTTAATTTCATCCTTAACAAATCCCCCTTTTGTGAGAAGTACCATTTTTCTGACATCTGACATCCCCCCCCTTGATGGATTTCCTGATCTTTCCCTTTCTGCTTTCTCTTTCTAAGTGAAGTCGGAGTCATTGCCCCGAAAAGGGTGGCCCCGATAAACCCCTAAGTTGCCCTTCCTTACCCTAAGTCTATGATACTCCCTGCCAGTACAACTTAATATCTTAAGTTGCAATCTCTGGGTACATGTACTATTTATCATTGTCATGGGGGTGGAAGTCAGTTTCAGACTGCGATACTTCTATTTCATCACAAACCCACGCGAGGAAACGTCCAGAAAGGGTTTATACATTTTTGGTAGATTCCATGGCTTTCTTCACAGGTGGGTATTTTCACATACACTCACACGGCCCAACTTTATAGGTAACACCTGTCCAACTGCTTCGTTAACATACTAATTTTCTAGAACACCCAATCACAAGGCGGCATACTCAGTACAATTTAGGCATGTAAGACATGGTCAAGACAATCTCCTGCAGTTTCAAACCGAGGCATCAGTATGGGGAAGAAAGGTGATTTGAGTGCCTTAAACGTGGCATGGTTGTTTTGGTGCCAGAAGGGCTGGTGTCAGTAGTATTTCAAAACTGCTGAACTCACTGGATTTCAACAGCACAAACCCTTCTCTAGGGTTTTCAGAGAATGGTCCGAAAAAGAAAAGAACATCCAGTAGCGGGCAGTCCTGTGGGGCGGAAAATGCCTTGTTGATACCAGAGGTCAAAGTTAGAAATGGGCAGACTGGATTCTAGCTGATAGAAAAGCAGACAGATGACTCAAATAGTCACCCGTATACAACCAAGGTAGGCACGAAGAGCATCTCTGAATGCACAGTAGCGGCGACTTTGAGGCAGATGGGGGCGACAGCATCAGAAGACCACACCGGTGCCAACTCCTTTCAGCTCAAAGAACAGGAAACTGAGGCTCAATTTGCCCAAGCTCTCGAAATTGGACAGTAGAAGATTGGAAAAACGTGCCTGAGTCTGAAGAGTATCTCGATTTGCGCGCACATTCAGAATGCGGTAGCGGTCAGAATTTTTGGATGGCGTCACAAACATGAAAGCATGATCCATCCGCCTTGTATCAACGGTTCAGGCTAGGTGGTGGTGGTTGTTCATGGTTGTGGGGAAAATTATCTTGGCCACTTCTTTGGCCCCTTGTGTACCAATTGAGCAGCGTTTGCAACACCTTGTTGGAATCTATGTATGCCACGCAGTAATTGAGGCAGTTCTGAAGGCAAAAGGGGTCCTAAAGCGTTACTAGCGATGGAGTACCTAATAAAGTGGGGCCGTGAGTGTACATAGTAATTATTCACTGGGCAACAACCATTCTTCGCAGAATCCTCGAGTTAAGGGTGGAATACAGCAACAACCACAAGTAATCATATATTGCTGGACCGTGACTTCGGCTGATAACATCAAAACTGGACACTTAGATGGCTCCATTTTCCAATACCACGATTCCAGCCAGTCTGTTAATGACAGGCTTACTCAGCGATACCGATACATATTCTGGCAAGTTACCCAGATAGGGTTGTCATCCATCCAAAGACCTTGTGAACTACTACCACAGAGCTGTATTAATTTGGCGGATGAAGAGTACACGATAAGTTCTGCGACACATCTTGCAACACCCCTACCCTTTTCCTGCAAAAGCAATGTCAAGTGCATCCATATTAAATAATAGGAATGGAAATAGTAGAGAAAAGAAAGTTTTGCCATGGTCATCAAAGAGCTGCACTATTGATCTAGCCAAACCTCTTATTGCATCTCTAGTAAAAGTTAATGAATCTCTGATTGATTTATAATTAGATATAAATTTATCCAATCTACATTCTTAATTTTACTGTAAACCCACCAAAAGAGAACTGATTCCAAAGCCATCTGCTATCTGATTCTGCCTTGAACTTATCAGGCACTCCTCTGGGGACTCCTAAGTTGTCTATATAGATTTCTGTGTCAAAACCCCTGTGTACAATCTCTCTCCTATCTCTCAAGAGAACCCTTCAACACTTAAGTTGTTAGTTCTAGATGTATTTTGTCTGAAGAGATTATTTTGGAAATGGTCATAAGTATTTGCACCAGAGTACAACTAACCACCCACTCTGTTAATAGTTCCTTGGTCTTATCATTCATGTCCCCTACGACATCAATACATATAGTCAGTTCTTGAGCACACTCTGGTTGACGACAACCATTTAGCCACACATGACTCAATACACTTATCCTTAGCTCTGCAGAGAGTTAAATTAACCAGAATCCTGAGTTAAATTTCCCACTACACTTTCCATTCCTTTTCTTTTTTTTGGAAAGCGGATGGGTAGTTTTCCTGATGATGCCACAACTCTACAGGGTTGTATCTGATTCCAGACTTTTTACGTGCTTGATACTTTTTGTGCTAGGATGTTACAATATGTTTATTAACTATAGGGCAATATGAGGCCGTTGTAATAGAGACAGGATACTGAGGAAAGCCCTTTTAGGTTCCATCCTCAATTAAATGATCATTGGTCCCAAGTGTGGCCCCAACAGTCTGCAACATTCGCTTACAATTGTTCTTTTGATTTTCGAAGGGCGAGTGATTACCTCATTCCATTTGAGCCCACTTGTTTCTCTCTGTGTAATCTGTTTTCTAGGTGCGATTTTATCTTCATAAATCACTTCAAACATACCAATCGCTAATACATATAGGACCTTCATCTCCTGGGAGGGGTCATTTATTATTTATTACATGGGGATTACAGGTCTGCCTTACCTCAGTGCTTTCATGGATCACATTCCCATTTGGGGGTGATCCTTAAAATAGTCATCCCTTTCTGAGAGGGGTGCACCTGACTGGGAAACTAACCCTGGTCATGGATTACCTGTGGAGGTGTATCCCATGGATCCCCTGTAATTCCAACCTGCATCTGACCAAGAATATGACAGTTTTCATGTCCTGGTCTGGTGACACAGATTGTATGTTAGATTACAGCCCCTGGACCCCTGTTAATCAATGTTAATCATAGTCATCCACTGTTGTAGTCCCATTCACTATGGTACCACCTTACAGAATCAAATAGGAAGGTTGCTGATGACCTGGAGTGTATAAACGCTACATAGTGTACCACATCCTCTTTTGGTGTTACCGGAATTGTGTCCAGCCCCGTCCGTTTTGAGGCGACCTGATAATGGAGGAGGATATCAGCAACCATCATGAGCAGAATCCATCTTTCGTTCACAGAAGTTACAGTGACACTTGCATGGAATCCATTCAGCTTTCTTTCCTAGTATCAATTATACTGAGGTGTCTGTTAGTGAGGAGAAACCGTTGAAAGGACCCTCAAATCATTGGTGTTATCTAAGCGCGGCGTACTTTATGTATGTCCTCTTCCCCAAGCTACCCAATCACCTCGTCGAAGAGGATTGTAGCCCTTCTATTGGCTGTCTTGGAATCTTGGAAAGAAATTCATAGACTTGATTTATTCGTACAAGTAGATGATCCTCTCTTTGTGCAGATTGTTATGGGACAAAACTAGTGAGAACTGTCCACATGAAGTCTGGTAGTGTTTGTGGGAAGTAAAGTCCCAACCTTTGCTTGACCCAAATAGTACTTCAAAGCAGGAGATAATTTTGTATTCACATTGGTGTATACCTACTGAAAAGAGTGCTAATGGCAAGCCACTCTGTCCAAGGTTTTCCTAACTCCTTTCACTAGCCTTTTGAATTTTTAGCTTCCAGAAGTCCCAATTAATCCTTTCTATTTTCCCACATAGATTTGGGGGTGATAATGGGGTGTGGAAGGCTTGACTTCCCCCTAACATCTGCATGGCATGTTGTGCATTACACTCTCAAGTGAAATGGTACCACTGTCACTTTCCAAAGTCACACATAATCCAAACTTACAGAAAGATTTCTCAGTCATTAGTTTTCTTTTGGCAGTAGCTTTTGCAGTGGCTGTTTTGGCTTCGGAAAGCTTCTGGCCAACCCTGAGAAAGATCTGACAACAAACAAGGACATATTGCATACGTGCCTACCATTGGTACTGTAAGAAATCCAATTGCAAACGATTTGTGAAATGTTGAAAGAGAAGCTTTGGGTGTATGATTTTTGGGGTACCTTGATTACTCTAGCTACCCTGGGATTGTGTTGTATGCTTTGAGACATGATAGTGCATATCTGGTTAGCAACTGGTTGTGATTCCTGTAGCAAACCATTGTTATCTCGACTATAGCACACATGCTATTTTTGCAGGTGTGTTGGACCATATTGTGTAGCTGGACCATATGCAGGGTATAATGACCTGGCGAAGTCATACCCCAGACCCGACAAACCACCCTCGCACAGACTTCATGTTCCTGAGCTCCAGCCTTGACCATGATCTTCAGTTCTTTCTTCCCCAGCAATTTGCCGGTCAGAGCCTTTTCAAGATCCCTAGTTCAAGGCGCGAGTCCACACTCAGTGGGTTCATCATGATCAGTGGGAGTGGTGTCCGCTGTGGTGCCTCTTGTATCTTGTCCCAGATCTTGGGGCAGCCTTTGCCTCTCTCCTCCCTTGGTTTCCTACTGCCAGCTTGGCTATTTCTGTCTGCCCTCTCTATTAGCGCACGTTGCCTCATTTGGTTGTCGAGCTTTGTAGTGTGCTTTTACCTTGACTAAGGAAACCTCTTTATAAGCAGTAAGGCCTTCCATTAGTTGCTGATGAGGTGCCCCCTGTTTAATGGGAGTGCTGCTGATGTAAGGAAATCCCTTGCTTTCCATATGGAGGACCCGTAATCAAGGCAATTCGCAAAAAGCATACCTTGGAATCTTTGTATATGTTGCTATGGCTGCGTTTTCTTTTGACTCACTAAGCCTTCATTCAACGAGTGCGTGATTTCCGCTTGTTGGCCGACACGTGGGCGGCAAGCGGTCCCATCATTTACTACCTCCTGTTGTGTGACCACTGAGCATACCCCATTGTAGAAACCGTTCCTTCTTCACCGTATGCTTACTGATCATTCTACAAAAAAACTCAACGATCTGGATTATTGAGAAGGTACATTCAAAACATGGGTGAAAATTCCTGATGTTTCCTGAGCCATAAGGGTATGCAATCATGTTTCTTTGGATATTTCCTGAACCTCATCATCTGATAAGTCCCACCTTGAGAGAAGAAATGTGGAGTCGTCTCCCTGCCCTTCCCCCCCCTTTTGTCATCCTACACATCAATGGGAATTAGAGTAGCTGATTCAATGTCATGCATCTTTTGAGGGTCCACATTCGGGGGCATGAGCAGGCACTTTTGAATCTGCAAGTTTCTAGCCGACAGATATGTGGCTTACTTGGACCTGATTAAGGTATTATGCATTCATAGCGGGGTGTAAATAGTGACAAGGATAAATCCAGCACTAATTTCTGATGCCTATGTCCAACAGCATGCAACTGCTGGGCCTACAGCTCTGACACAAGATGGGGATCCTCTAGCGACAGGATCAATCTTAGCAGAGAAATAGGCCACTGCTGTTTTGCTGACCATGAGTTTTTTTGGGCTAAAACCCTGTTGCATGCCCCCCCCTCAATCTCCATACAGTACAGTAGAAACAGCTTATTGTAAACTGGGTGTGCCCTAAGGCAGGGGGCTGAAATGAATTGCAAACTTTCATTGATAGAAGCACTCTAGTGCCGTCTGGTGTCAGCTGAAAGGTCAAGAGGTCAACCCATTCCATGAAAGGGCTGCATCAATAATGATCTAACTCACCCATAGCCTTCATATATACGTATGCCCTGAGTGGAAGTTACGATAGTTTGATGGAAGCAGCACTGTTTGGTGGGCTTTCAGACGGTTCTCAATTGCCTTTTTCCTGTCCTCTTTCAGAAAGCCGGCTCCTGCAGATATGGCAATGTTCCTAAAAACCACAACTTTTACCTGACAAACGAATGTAACTTGTCCCTGAAGCTTTGGCACCCCTTTGCTGCCAAGTGTTTTGGCTGAGTGTAATGGTGGTCTTATCAGCATACCTCCTTCTAGGGGGCACAAAGGAAAAGGTCACTATGTAGTTTAACAATACTTACCTTCAACTGCATGTTTGATGACTCCAAATCCTGAGCAAAACATCTGTAAGGCATCCTTGAATCTGGGGGAGTCGAATTTGTGGCCACCCACTTGTGGCAAGACTACTTTCCATTGTATTTGTGTAGCCCAGCGAAATGTAAAAGCCAAAATATGTACAGGCATATCGGAAAGGCGCTAGACAGGGACAGAAAACAATATCATATAGTTAAGCATCCCAAATGACTGTGACCAATACAGCAGTGCGAGGAGGTATTTGTTGTATAAAATTATGTGGGGGTTGGCTACGACACTGGGGTTTAGTACAATTCAATGCGACCGTATTTGACTGCTCTGAGTCCTGAACCATCCTGATTAGTCACTGGCTCCCCTTTCTTTCCCTTTCTTTTGACTGTAGAAGGCGGTTACAGGGGAGTGTTTTGCCAATGACATAGTAAAAAGGTAATTTCAATTGCCCCATAAGCAAAAAATGCTGTTATGTTTTTGAGCCTAACCCACCTCCTCTTGGTGCCGCACTCAAAGGTACTGCTTGATTTCAGAGGGGCTTTGCTCCTCTCTTCAAGTGTATCATCCCTGTGAACTGGCATAAAGTGTCCTTATGTCAATTTTTGTATGTTGCCCACAAGTGATTCTGGATCAGAACCATGATCCAAAACAGGATCATCAAAGTGTGGAGCCAGAGTCAGATACATCAGGCATGCTAGTAATTTTGCTAAAAGCCTTTTGTCAGTGATTCCAGTTTTTAATACAACAGTACAAATTGCGGTTGATAGATGATGTGTGCCTGCAGTACTGTATTAGATCTGACCCAACAAAATTAAATCGGTGCCTTTATCACTAACTATTATCTTGTCCATGCATGTATGGTCGCTCAGCTTTAGGGGCAATGTTAGTGGGCATTCGTGGACCAAACCTCCTGCAAACCCTTGAGTCTGAAGAGTATCAATCTGATTGGCAGACAAGGTGTACATGTTCCTGGGCGAATGGACAATTTTGGCAGCCTCCCGTATCAACCAGGAAAGGAACTTCCCACCCCATCCGGAGGTTAAATTAACTGGGATTTATCCCTTGTGTCCCTGCAAAGTTGTGATGCCCCTGAAGGGGAAAAATGTACGGGGTTGCCCAACTTCCTATGGTGCATTTGGGGCCGATGGGAAGCTCTCTGTTTCCGTTTGTTCTTGATCTGGGGTCCGGGTCCTGTCTGGGGGTCTTTGTCCTGTCCTGGGTCTTGTCCTGTCTCGGGAGTCTGCACGGTCATCCCGCAAATGCCGGAACGGTCGCGCAATTCCCAAGCATCCCATGGGCTCCCCCTGACGGGCTTATTGTCTCCAAGTATCATCAATAACATACTGTATGGGGGTGGATTTTGCCTTTTGTCTAGCTCCCACCCCTTTTGCTACACAAACTAATTCTTCAATATTAGAATGTCCTCGCAGTCAGACTTTGCTGTTTGAACGCCTCTGTCGAGCTGTTGGGTTTAAGAACCTGACCTATAATAATCCTCCATGAAAGGCTTTTTCTTCCCCCACCTCCCCTGTTTCTCATATCCAAATCCATGCGTATCATCAATTTCGAATTTCCCCGAATTGTGCCACTGTGTCTTTTGGGAACCATGCACTACATCTAAGAGAGAAATTGTGGATTCCTTCCTCCACTGTCCTGTCCTGGTCAGCGCATCGATTCTAGACCCCTTAAAAAGTCTTGCCTCCGATTGTAACGGTTTCGGGTATAAATTGTCATCAAGTATCAAAGTTAGTCTAGTGTCTGCTGGCCGAACCTTTTCTATGCGACTTCCATGACTGCCTGCACTCTCTTTGCTTCAATCACCAATTTTCCCTTCAAGAATGAGATGCTAGATGTCTGACCAGGTACAGTTCTGTAGAGGTATGAAACAGACCCGACATCCATCTGTTAAAAAGGACCAATTGAGCGCAATCAAAAGGATCTGGGGCCATACTTTGAGTAAATGCTATCTGATACGTAGTGGGTCAAGGTTTATACTGAGTTACTTGTATTTACCATTGGTGCCCGCATGTCCGAAGTAGAGGGCCCAGGTTGATGTGACCCCAATAAAGTTCGCTCTTCATCAACAATTCTGTTGCATTATCATTTGGGAAATGGTCAGGCATCTCAGTCTATCTACAGTAGATGAGTCAGTGAGTCCTCTGTCTTTTAGAACTCAAGTATGTATAGTAGCATTTTGGATCATATATTCACTCTGTGTGTGAATATGACAGGATATTAATCCGTCGCTTATCTCCCTGCCGCTGCCTTGGTCTCGCTACAGTACTAGGCATATCTCACGAAAGTCGGGATTCCGTAGTGCGCCACGATACACATGCCATACTTTCCCTCTGAATCCAGCCACCATACAACAGGGAGTATATGAATGGGGGTTCGTTCCTTTCTAATTTTCTACTGTTTCGCTAACCTCTTGGCTGTTCTTCTGTCATTCTATACCTGAATTCCTTCCTCGTTTTCCATCCACCTACACACCAATACACCTTCTCGCTCCATTTCTTCGCTAAACATGTCCAAGAACGAAAACAACTAATAAACATCACACAACGCTTGCCCACATTCCTGGCTTAGATCAAATAACTTAAGATCTCTGAGTCCAGCCACCACTTGTCACTCAGGGCAGAATGGCCATAGTGAGGGCCGTCCGAGATTGTGTCGCACAACATACCCCAGACTTTTAGCACTTCCCAGAACCCTTTACAGCCTGCCAATTCCTCTTTCTCATGTCTACAACGATATCCACGTGCAAACACCCAGCTTTCCTTGCTTAAAGATGACAAGTCCACACCTACCCAATCTTATGAGCTGTAGTGGATGCCCGTGCCTTTTTAATTTGAGTAATAGACCACAACACAACAAAACAGAACATAACAAAAAAGTGAGGTAGATAGCAAAGTATGGGTTTGAGAGAAAATATTGGACAAAAGGGAGGGTGAACTGGGGACTGTAGCCCTGTTGACTATGTGTTTTACTTTATCCACTAGATAGGAGATCTTTAATCGCTAAACAGGATTTTTATTATTTTAATCCTCATACAACCATATAAAACATTTAGCAGAAAATCACTCAAGGACCCTCATGTGGTAAAACAGTAACAATATTGTAATGGCCGTGTCTCAGAGAGACAGGTTGTGGCATGGAATAGCATCGAGGTACAAAGGTCGTTGCACAGCGCCCATTACAGCGACCTTTTAGTTTTTACAGACAATAATTAAGAAAAGGGAAAGAAAACAGACAAACATTTAAACAAACCTAACCTTTCTGTCTTCCTTTGATAAGCAAAGAACACAAGCCTATTCCCCGTTTTCCTCTATCTCTCTTCTCTTGACTGGTTCTGATGCTTCCCTATAGTACCCTTTCCTTTTTCTCACCCATTCCTCCAAAATTTTTTCTATAAGCGTTTTTGAAAACGCTAATGAATTTCCTGATCTACCTCTTGCGGGACCAATACAAACTGCCAATATATATTTTATATATTATATTTAAATGTGCACTAACAGCAAGTTTTAGGTGTGAGACCCAAAAAATGATTTTAGGACTTTGGCCATTTGACTATCCAGAGTCACGTCACAAATCCCTCCTTGGTCTTTGGGTGAAAAACGGTACTTACATAAAACGCAACTTGGTGTAATTCCATATATTTAAAATATTAACCATAGGGAGAATAACCCCAAAACCCAGGCAGGGCAAAAAGAAACCAAACCTTCTCTAAACCCACTATTTTTTTGCATATTGTAGTATATTAGCAGAATGATTTTACATATATGTTGACAAACATTCATGAAACACACATATACCCCAATCCCAATATACCACTTTAAAGTATCACAAGAGTATATTCTATGGAACTTGAACCAAAAATGGTCTGGATGTACAGCAAACTTGACTATAACATACCCCAGGAAGATAGGCATTTAACAGTAGAAAAGATAAGGGATACACAAGAGAAGTTTTTTTAAGTGTAAGAATCTTAAATGATATCTTACCTTTGTTACACCGTGTTTTGTCTGTGTGTCCTTCGATACCACCGTCTCTAGAAGCGCCCGTGGCTCTCGCGAGATATTGTCAGTCTTACTTGCGTTATTGCCGAGCCGCGTCTTTGGGGGCGCCATCTGATAAGGACGCGGTCTCTCAAGGGGACCCACAGTATATAGGGATGGTTTGCCGAGATTAGATGGTTGATCCGGATCGTGCCGCAATGAGCACAGAAGACAACGGTTCTCTGAGATCAATGCATAATTTATTAGTCAAAGCATCCTGTATTTATACACCGTTTACAGAGGGCGTTCCTCTGATTTTCTTAAGATTTAAGAACACATCACTTGATTTAGGTACAAAGTTATTCTGGAAGCGTTTTGCCTTATTTGGAATTAATAGAGATCAACATTTTCTTATCCTTTATTGAAACTGACTAACAGTTATTAGTTTTATTGAAGGTAGCGTTTATTAGCCTTTATTGCTCTGTTTGTGACACCAAAGTTCACTAGTAATCTACAATAATTGCAGATCACTAAGGTACAGGTCGAGATGACTTATATGAGAGAAGCACATTTGAGAATTAACTCCTTAGCTCTGGACACAATTATACATTTTTAATTTCATCCTTAACAGTATCATTAGCACGGGTACGACTATAAGCATATAGCAAATGTTTTATAATTACATCTGACTTTGCTGCTTACTAACATTACAACTGAGCATAATAGATTCCTTACAGACCAATCCACACCCAAAAAAACAGCACCACCTCTACTTATTCAATACTTATAAAAGTCCAAATACTATGTACACAATGTTCTCACCGATAGTAACTGCACTCCAGCAGTTAGAAAGGTAACATGGACAATTTGAATCCTACCCCTCAGAGATCGTTAGGGTCTGTAAGACTTAAAGGGGTTGTATAATTTCATTAAATGATCTTCAGAATAAGGGGACAGTGAAAACAAGTAACTTTGCAATTGGATGTCATTAGCAAAGCTGTCTTGTATTCACAGTTTTCCTTATCTTCTGTTTCTATTTACACTGATATACAGGGCTGGTCGGATCCCTCCTCCTTGCATTTCACTCGCTGAGAGCTCATTTACATTCTGTTCGGCCCCCGGTCGTATTCACAGGAGCGAGCATTCCTGTCTCTCTCACTCAGAGTAAGGGACCATCACATTTTCACTCTGCACAGCCAGAAGAAACAGAATAACATTGCAGGGCTTTCACAATCAGGAAACAGCACAATTGGGTGTCGATCCCTGCCTGACTCAGAGTTAGGGGCCGTAGAAATTTCTCTCTGCACACCTAGCAGAAACACACTGCAGGAGATTCTAAAATCAGAAAACATAACAGTTGTGTCTCAGTGACTAACTCTCCTGCATAGAAGGGAGATCTGTGCCGTTCATAGAAAGCTGGATTCAACTGTAACAAATCTCCAGCTGTGAGAGGAGAAGAGATCAGTGCTCAGTCTAGATTGAATGCAGCCTGTGGTATGTATACAGCGCTTACAAAATTAGACTGCATAGTTAAGACACAGTGACATGTGGACTCAGAGAGGGGGGGGGATCTCGGGAGCCAGCATGAACAGTGAAGGGGGGATGATCACCAAGCTGGGAGTTGAGAAGCTGAGAGCAGTGTTAATCAGCCGAACTAAGGAAGCGATACATCCCCTTTAAATAGACAAACATACAGCGCTTACAAACAAAGGTGAAAACTAAAAAGTACTAAACAATGCTATTTTATAAACACAAAATAAAACTGTACTGGATACCTTTATATATAGTATAGTGTACATAGACTATTATTCTAACATGCTCTATTATTGAGATGGGTAAAAAGGATAATCACCTTCCTTTCTGTTAGTGACAGGGAAAGCACCGTAACACTGTATATTATTTATGTACAATGTTATTTACCCGTTCAATGTGATTATAAAAAAAAGAAAAAGAACTCCAACCCCATATACAGTTACTTACAAATTATATCCTGATGATTAGCTGGGTACTAAACATAACTGATCTAATCATCACAGAATTGCTGAAAGTATAAACCAAGCTGTTCGTTAAGTACAAATAACTGATGGTTTTAAGCATAAAACAAGTTTCTGTAATTACAGAAACAGATCAGAAGAGGAACCTTAAAAACATTTTGTCACAAGTCATTAAATTCAATACAAGGATTGCTTTTTATGTTAAAGATCTTGCAAAAACAAGTCACTTTGCAATATGTGTCCATTAACAGTGTCCTACCTATTCCTAGATATCCCCTCTTGTATGGGCTGCAACAGCTCCTCAGGTCGCTATAGCTTCAGATCTGTTCAATCTCTTATGATAGGCTGCCAGCACTAGTTGCTATAGCTACAGACCTGGATTTTGCTGCAGCCTAGTGGAAGAAAGTAAACAAGCCCCTGAATTCAAAACGAAACCAAGAAAACAGACCTGAGGTAGGATGAATCAATATAGTGAGACAACCCTTTTAAGCAACTAAATTCAAAAGGGACAATTCATGTAGGACCTTTTCATGTAGGGTTCTTTGCATTGGTAATGGCTACACACTAAAAGGTTACAAGGATCGCATTTTAGAATAAAAGTCTCTGCTGGTCAGAATAGCTCAAGTAAATTCAAGAAAATAAATCCATAATTCTCTTGTCAAGCCTATTCTGGCCCAGCACAAATATTGTTTTCGATGCTTCCTGTTGAAGGCATCACATATCATTCATGTAACCTTTAATGGTTATACAGAGGAGAGGTCCCCGGAGACGCACAGTGTGGGAGAGAGTTAAGAGACAGTGGAGGTGTACTTGTATATGTACTTGTTAATAAAGGAATCCATTCAATATATTTTCTCCAGCAATGTTTGGGGGGAGTACAGGGATAAATCTGTGCTACACCTTGAATGGTTAGTAAATAGATACTTTCTGGACCAGGGACGGGACTATGGGTAGGCCAAGGTAGGCGGTCGCCTAGGGCGCCACCTCTGCCTGTCACGTGGGGGGCGCTGCGCTGTGCATAAATTTATTATGGTACTTTGCTATGCCGGCGCCGCAGTCTGACTGTTGTCAGACTGATTGAGCGGCTCCCTGGCTGCAGCACAGCGCTCAGTCAGTGGCAGCTGCTGCTCGAGCGGCCCGCCCCCTCTACTGAGCGCCGAAATCTTCTGCGGAGCCCATGACAGCCCAACCATGACCACTGAAGCCCCGCAGCTACGTGCCTCAGTCTGGAGTGATGCCTGCCTGTTGCTGACTGAGGTACTTCATGTTGTCCTCCCGTGCGGCGGTCAGTGGTCACAGAAGTCTAGTCGGACTAGTCAGAGAGACTGACTGACCGACTACAGACTTTAATGGAACAGGGGTCACTTTAATGGAAGGGGCAGCAGAGACTGGCTGGAGGGGTGACTAGCAGCTGAGCAGGACGAGCTGAGCGGGACTATGAGCGGGGCGGCAGGGAAGTGAAAGTTAGAGCCTGTGACTGCAGCGCTCTGTGCAGGAGCTTCTTTCATTCTGATCCTTCTTACTGTGTGCCGGGGTCCGTCCGGCTCCTGAACAGTGCAGAGAGCTGGACTGATCAATCATCATAAACTGATGACAGCGCTCCTGATGACCCCTGCTGCTGCCCCCTGAGTGTGGACTTCTCCAGCTCTGCCCTAGGTTAACTCTCTGCTGGCCGGACAAAGCTGGAGTGCTCCATACTCAGAGAGCAGGCAGGCTAAAGGAATGACCCCCCCCCCAGTAATGCAACTAGTTATACAGTACTGTGAAACCCTTCCCTCTATATACACTGACCATTTATTACATGATTTACCATATACTCTATATATCCACACACACACACCTCTCTATATGTATATATGCACAAATAAATAAATATATATATATATATATATATATATATATATACACATATTGTATGTGTGTGTGTGTAGAAAATACACATGCATTATAGAAATATACAGTATTCACTCACATGTGCATATAACATACATATACTATAATGTCTAATAGTCTGTTTTTGTTACCCATAGAAACCATAAGAGCTCAGCTATTTATTCTACAGCACTAAAAAAATAAAAGCTGGGCTCGGACCGGTTGCTATGGGTAACAGACAGCCCTCACCTCGGTATTCAGGTTACATTAGTGTGTTAGCACTTTGTAATCAATACGTAGGTTTTGGGTTGCAGTTTTGCTGCTGCCCCCTATTCCGTCACCTCTGCCGCAGAAAATAAATACTTTTAACCCCTTCCTGACAACTGTCATAATAATATGGCTCTTTGTATTATTTTCTCTCAGCCTTCCCAGAGCCATACGTTTTTTATTTTTTTCCACCTATATAGACTTCTGAGGGCTTTTTTTTGTGGGACAAGATGGACTTTCTAATGGTGTCATTCACTGTACTATAGAATATACTGGGAAACCGCAAAAAAAATTCTAAGTGGGGTGAAATGTGAAAAAAAACATGCTTGCACCATGTTTGCGAGGGTTTTTTTTCCATCGTTCACTCTTTGGTATAATTGATGTGTTCTCTGTATTCTGCAGGTTGATTCAAATCTGGCAATACCAAACATGTAGAGTTTTCATCATGTTTTAGTACCGCAAAAAAACCTAAACATCTCCTACTCTTTAAATTTTCAGCAAATAAGTTTTTTTGTTCATCCCCCTGTGGACTTGAGTGAGGGAGCGTTTTTTCCGGGTTGATGTGTACTCTTTATTAGCACCATTTTGGGATACATGTGACTTTTTGATCACTTCTCTTCAATTTTAGGGGATGTGAAATGACCAAAACCCCGAAATTTTAGAATACATTTTTTTTTTCTGTTCGGTGTAACTGTAAGGTAAATGATGTTATGTTTTGATAGTGGGTTTTGTAGCGTGATACCAATTTATGTGTAATTTTTTTAATTTACACAGGCAAAGGGGGGGGGGTTTTTGAATTTTTTAAGATTTTTTTTTCTATAATGGGGTATGGGGGGGGGGCCCCTTTGCCCCATTTGCCTAGGGCACCAAAATGTCTTGTCCCGGTCCTGTTCTGGACACTCTCACCCAGGAGTGTGGTGGTGAACTTCACACACTGGCTACCTTAAACAATACTAAATTATGATTTATTATGTGACAAAAATATATTTACTTTATGACACTAGCAAAATGGATACTAAACAAGCTGTAGAAGAAAAAAAAAAGGAACTCGCCATAGTAGCCTGACAAAAATTCTAGAAGAGATTGCCATAAAACTAAACCATCATGTACATATCACGTGTGCAGCACTAGGAAGCTTTGTAAAGACCTAGAATACCTGCCACTGCACTTAAAGTGACCATCCATCATTTACAGGGGAAGCAATGCCTTCCTGGGACTGGAAATCGCATGCTATGTGATATCATTTGCAATAAATTGGGCTCAAAATTGCGGGCTCATCTTTTCTGCCATTAATAACATGGGAATATGAACTCTGTGCGTTATTTTAAAATGGTTTGTTTGCTCATTATTTGGCCCCTTTTGTGCTGGTTCCCAAGCAGAGCTTGGAAAGGGAGAGATGTTTTTCTCTTCCCTGGGGGGTATTTTTCAACTCGTAGACATGCCCCCACACTGTTGCATCTTTGTATATTCTGTGTGAGCTGGGGGAAAGGGGGAGAGCTTCCCGACAAAGGCTATGTGCACACAGAAATGACAAAATGCATCCAAAATACAATGGATGTTGACTTGCATTCCGCAGGGCCACGGTTTTTTGTCGGAATATCAAAAAATCTGCGGCAACTCAGAATCTGTAAAAATTATGAAATTTGGCTTTTTTTCTGAGGTTTTTAAGTGTGACAAAAAAATCCGTGAGTATAAAATCAGCACGGGTTTTTTCATTCGTTATCAGACAGTGTACCCCCCGGATTTTAAGAGGATTAAAATACTTAACCCCGGGGAAATCCAATAGTATCAAGGTCGCACATTTCCTCTCTCCAGAACAGTTGTGTTTTACATGGGATTGCACAGTACGTTATGTTTTACATGGGACTGCACAGCTCATTTTATTTTTACTGGAAATGCACACTCTTAAAAAACGTTGGTAGGGAACGCACAGTTGTGTTTTAAGGGACTCCCAAAAAAATTCTCTTGCACAGCACATCACAGGTCTCCTCTCATCTCTCCCCCCCGCACAGCATCGGGTTTCTCTCTCCTCTCTCTGCCCCACACAGTTTCAGAATCCTCCACTTCTCCCCCCAGCACAGCTCGGGTCTCTCTCTCACTCTTCCCCCAGCACGCATCGGGTTTCCCTCTATCTCTCCGCCCCGCACAGCTCAGATCTTTTTTCTCTCTCTCCGTCCCAGACAGCTTCGGTTTTGTCTCTCACTCTCTCCGCCCCAGCACGACGGTCTCTCTCTCTCGTCCCAGCACAGTGGGTTTGTTCCTCCCGTCCACACAGCATCAGTTTTCTTTCGCTCTCCCCCCCAGCACGCATAGGTCTGTCTCTCCCCGTCCCAGCACGCCCGGGTGTCTCTTCCGCCCCCCAACAGCATCAGTTTTTTTCCCAGTCTCTCCGCCCCGAAACAGCATCAGGTTTGTCTTCATCTCTCCGCCCCAGCCAGCATCAGTCTCTCTCTCTCCGTCCCAGAAAGCATCAGTTTCTTATCGCTTCCGTCCCAGCACAGCATCGGTGTGTCTCTTCCGTCCCAGACAGCACAGTGTGTCTCTCTCCGTCCCAGCACAGCATGGGGTGTTTTCTCTCTCCGCCCCAGCCAGCATAGGTGTTTCTTCTCTCCCCCCAGCCGCATCAGTTTTCTTTATCGCTCTCCGTCCGCACAGCATCGGTTTTTCTCTCTCCGCCCCCAGCACAGCATCAGGTGTCTCTCTCTTTTTCCTACATGAAAAACTTTGAGATTCTGGGTTCACTTTTTTTTGTCAAAAGATGTTTAAGTGCCCACGACTTTCAAAATGACCCAAATCGGGCTTCCTACACTATCTTTCCTTCAATAGAGCCAATTCCAGGCCTCCCGGGGTCAACCGACCTCCATTATCAGAGGGAAAAAAAAAAAAAAAACCCCCAAACCCCTGAAGCTGCCTTCTTATGACGCCTGTTAGAGTGGGGGGGGCAGAAAACCAAAATGGGGGCACCCCTTCCCCCAATAGGTTAAAATCAATATACCCAAATTAACGTATGGTTCTGACAAAAAAAAATTCTGAAAAAAAAATATGCAAACTTGGGGGCCATGGGGGCTGCGGCACACATATCTCTCTCTCCCCTTTCCCCGCACAGCATAGGTCCCTTTTTCTCTCTCCATCCCCGGACGCACAGGCGTCTCTCTCTCCCTCCCCGCACGCATCAGGTCTCTCTCCTCCATCCAGCACAGCCAGGTCTCTCTCACTCCATCCCGCACGCATCAGGTCTTCTCACTCTTCCCCGCACGCTCAGGTCTCTTCCCCTCCATCCACACAGATGGGTTTTCTCACTCCATCCCGCACGCTCAGGTCTCTCCCTCATCCAGCACAGCATCAGGTCTCTCTTCTCCATCCCACACAGCTAGTGGTCTCCAACCCAGCACAGCATCGGGCCTCTCCACTCCATCCCCCCACAGATAAAGGGCCTCTCACTCCATCCCAGCACAGTCAGGGTTCTCGCTCTCCATCCCAGCACAGCATCAGGTTGGGGGTCTTTCTCCGTTTTCAGCACAGCTCAACACAATGTGTGCCTCCTGACACCGACCTGGGCGGAACGCACCATCAGCAGGTAACCCGGTTGCCTTTCAAAACAAAAATCCTGTTTACTAAGCCATGCATTTGCAATGTATCCCAGACAAAATTAGTTCTTTATGCTACCCACATTTTAAAAATATGTTTGGGAGGAGAAACCCCTTAAAGGGTTAAGCACTCAAGTAAATCCCAATTATTTTGGGGTTCAGTTTAAAAGTCTACCAACTTTTGTGTGTGTTCTTTATAGATTTTTCATCTTTATGAAGATTATCTCATCTAAGTCATTATTTCCAGGTTTGTCATATGACATGTTTCAGGATAGACATTAATGACACCTAATAAATTCCATCAACCACAATGTGGTATGATCATTAGTACACTGTTACGCAACACTAATGTGTTACAGGATAGTGTGCGATTACAGCTCCCCTATTACACACTGCCTCTGTCCAGATTGCAATAGGGGCAGTAAGATGACAGGCATGGAGAGAGCTGATCAGCATAGCTGCTGAGACATCACAGTCGCATTAATTGCAACATCTAAATAGATAGCCGGGACTAGAGTTATTGCATGGAGGGACTCGGCTCACAAGCTTACTCCAAACATCCTTGCTAGAGATGGGCGAATCGATTCTAACGAAGTGGAATTCGTTTAGAATTTCAGGGAAAAACCCGGGTTTTGGGAAAAAGTCGAACTTTGGGGTACTTTGGGGAACGAAGTGTGCTTTTTTATTGATAAAAATGGCTGCGAGCACATGGCGTTTCATGGGGGAAAGCACTCTGGGGGGAAGAAAAGGGGTGCCGCATGACATGTGCAGGGTAAGCCCAGGACCCCGGGGGGATTCGTGACGTCACCCCCTTATAAGTCCGGGGGCGAGCCCGGGAGCTCACATCCTTCCCCTGTGCCAACAGGGAAGGTGCTCCGGGAGATGGTGTAGTTTACTGAAGAATTGTTTTTATTAGCGTTTTTGTGGGGTGTCCAGCTTGTCTCAAGAGTTTCTTAAGTTCTATTTCTAAATTTTTTTGGGGTATTGGATCCAAACCCCGTGTGCGTCCACGCGCGCATATCATTCAATATCCAAGTGGGGTTAAACAGTTCCTGTTGTATTATTTTAAAAAAACAGCGTTTTTTACAATAAAATACCCCTTTATTTTTGGCTGCTCAAATTTATTGGCAATTTACATCCGGGGTTAATTAAGGTTGTTTTTTGGTGTGCTGACCCCAAGAAAAAGTCTTTTTCAACGCCAAAATATATAAAATTTTTTCCCGTAGCCAATTCACAAACGAGGGAATTTCAAAAGTTCTCTTGTTGTTAGGAGAAAACACGAATTGTAACACGCTACAAAGCTATAGTTTTTTGCGGCTCAATTCTTTGGCGCAATTTACACCCAAAAGGGGTTTAATTTAAACGTTGTTTGCTGGTGGCGCCCAAAAACCGCTTTTTTTAAGCCAAAAAAAAATAAATTTTTTCCCTTTGCCCAATTTCCCAAACAAAGGTTAAATTTCAACTTATTCTTTTGGTGGGGGGAGAAAACACGCAATTTTTAACACGCTACAAAGCATGTTTGGGGGCTCAATTCTTTCTCTGCCCTGCGAGTGGCAGTGGCACAAACATTCCCGGAACGGCCCAGGTGCAGCACAGCAAGGGGAATGTCGCGCAGGGGTCACTCGGTGGGCCCAATGCCCTGTCACAGCGGGCCGTGTTTTTCAGCAAAACCCCAAGGGTTTTTATTGGTTTACTAGGTCATCCTCTTTCCCCCCAGGACACTGACAACCCCAGCCAAGAGTCGGTGGGAACCCAGACACAACCATTAGTTGGCATGGCCCGGGGGGGCGGGTCAGCGGCCCTCACCCGTCCCAGCCCGCCCTGTCCCATCCGGTTCCCCAACAGAGATCTACATGTGGCGGGCTCGCGCCACTATATGCGAGGATAACAATTTGAGGAGGGGGTCAGCAGTATTTGGGCGAAAAAATGGGGGCCATATCGCCGCTTTTTTCAGTAGGCGGCAAAGTAAGATTTGGAGAGTGGGATGGGAGGTCATGTTTGAGAGGTCAGCCTGGCATACCAAGACCGGTTGATGAGGGACAGCGTGAAATGAACACAAATAATTGATGTAGCCGACCGCCCCTTGGGAGCCGGGTGAGGAAGGGCTTATCATGTCAGGAAGAGGGCGCGCTTGGGTCAGGGACAGCCACCAGCAAGTGGGTGTTTGGCCGTGAGTCAGCAGGATAGCAGCAGTGTAGGTCGGGAGCCAAGCGGCCCCGGGGTAAAAAAC
>JAODAL010057903.1:0-22401 GCA_025379985.1 Phyllomedusa bahiana | reverse complement strand
TATCAGCCAAGATTCAAGACAGCTCAGCAGGGGAAGACGTTTCATCCTTAAGCCCCGGGTGACTGCCAAAAAATGCAATGTTCCAGAAAGGGGCCGAGCAAACGGCGGGTGTCACGCTGAGCGCCACGGGCTGGCATTAAATTTACACAGGGGGTACTCCTGCCACTTGGGATCATAAATAAACCATTAATACCCTTTTCCCTTTTTGTTCATAGAGTCATTCCAACATATGGAGGTGGAATTCCCCCGTTTAAAATTGTCACAATCAGCCAAATGTTGGGGGGGGCCGTTGGCCGCTGCATTTTTAAGGGGAGGCGTGATTGGTGGTGTAAAAAAGGGCTAAAAATGCATGCAAATTTCCTACACTTTTTTAGAATGTTTGCAGATGGTGTAAGACTTCAACAACCTGATTGAGGTTTTTTCCCCCCGTGGTGACTTCGTTCGCCCAGGGGAAATCATCCTGCCACTTGGATCATCAAAAGCTTAATGGCCCTTCTCTTTCAATATTTCCCCCTTTAATTTTATTTATTCCCTGTTCAAAAAACCCCCCTTTAATATATTTAATCCTGTTCATCATTTCCCCCTGTTCATCAGTTCCGTTTTTTCCCCGGTACCCGACCTTTCTGCTATTTACCTGACCCCGAATCAACCCGCCTGCCCTGACCTTTGGCCTGACCTTTTACACATTTTGTCTTAGATTCGGTACCCCGCTGCACCTCGGCTGCCACCACAAGCTAGCGCTCCAGGGGTAGCGACCCGGTAGGGGGTCCCCGGCAGAAAGTTCATCCTTGCCTTGCGGCAAAGGCTCTGGTGAAACCGGGGCCCACTTAGAACCCGCCCCTGGCGTGGCCGCTACCACCGCTTTGGTTACAATGGCTGAAGTAATCCAATTTCTGGGCCCGTTCTTTGAATGGTGCAAGTCCACCACTTGAAAAAGGGGGGGACGCATACCCCAATTGGACAGAGCACGGGCAGCTTCTGCACTTAGGGATGGGTAGACGCATACGCTGACTTAGCAAAATGTCTCGGTGAACACGCTGGCACCAAGAGTGCCGAGAGCAGGAGTACTGGGCCGGTAGATTATGTAATAACAGGGATTTTTTACGCAGAGGTGGTGAAGCCAGACGCCTGAAATGGGGGGCGTGCCACGGGTGCTACACTGTTAGGGACAGGATGGACCACCACATCTGAAACACGTATGGTGACACTGCATGATGTTGATGCAGGCCCGTGGTACTAACGTTAGGTCCCTGGTCACGCTTTACTTTCTGGCCACAAATTTGACATATAACCATGTTAGCCTCCTCTGGTGTCTTAGCAATAAACTGCCACACCGCCGAGTAGGTGATTTTACCAACAAAGCGCTGCACTGACTGACTGTTACCGCCGCTGACATGGTGAGTCCCTGTGCCGCTACTTTCTGGGACCTGCAAAGTAGGTGGTCTAAATCGTGGCCGTTTGGCTCCCAACCTCGCACTGCTGCCACCCTGCAGCATTCTGATTCGTCAATTCTCCTCCATAGGTTAGAATGGGCCACTGTCGCTCCTATTCTGATTGGCTGGTTTATGCCGACCAATCAGAAGATCTTAAACAATTTGAATTACTGTATTTCCTGGCAATTCTCTCTATTGCAATTCCTTATGTAGCGGCGGTCTCGGCGACAAACGCGTTGTTAGGGATTTAACTGCTTTATTTTTAGAGAAGGTTTCAGCGCTTTATCTGGTAATGATTTGCACTTAATAAAAATTATTTTTTTATTCATACTCCATGCCGCATGGCGCTGAGCGCCGAGATTGCATTGCGCCGATCTCTCCATAGACTACAATGGGAGAAGTAGCTCGCGCTCTGATTTGCTGGGATAGCCAAGCCCCCGCTAGCTCAACCAATCAGCTCTTTTCAGCATTTTTAATGTATTTTGAACTGTCCCGCCTTTGATTCTGCTTGGGCAATAGTTCTCCATAGGCTTTTATGGGTTTACTGTCGCTCCTATCTGATTGGCCGGTTTCCCACCGACCAATGAGAAAAGCTTTCAGAATTTGAATTACTGTATTTCCCTGCAACTTCCAATATCCTAATTCCTGATGTTGCGCCGTTCTAGATTTTGGGAAAGTGATTTTTTTATGTATTTTTTATTTTTGAGGTTTGAGCTCTTTTCTGACAATGTTTTCCATTGTCCTCCATGCAGCACAGAGCTGAGCGCCGAGATTTCTGATATGATCTTCTATGTTTCCTCGCATGTTCCGTTCTTTCTTCACTTCGCCTCCGCCGGAGCATTTAGACCAAAATAAACTAGGTCTGACTGTCGGAGTTGGTGAAAGCTGCAATGCGCCGCACTTTGCCGACTCGCGATCGTACATGCCTCGGAGTTTTCGAGCGCGCCGTGTCCTGCCCCGGAACGCCTACAGCGCGCCCACACCGCGCCCATTGCCCACCCCTTCATGCGCGGTGCAGCTGAAAGTGGCGAACGCTGCGCCTAACACCGCATTCCTGCGTCCGACAGCGGACTCAGGCTGGGGAGGCGCAGAATACACCAAAAAACAGGCATAAAGCCCGATCATACATGTCGCCCTAACTCTCTACTTTCCAAGATCCCAGATTGTCTGTCGTCCAAAGCCTCCTTATTCTCCTCCCGTCTCCTAAAACTTTATGTAGAGATAACGGAATGCTTCCAGGGCCGGGACAATGGGTAGTCGAGGGTAGGGCGCCACTTCATCCCAGGAAGAAAAGGGGGCACAAGGAGGCATGGAGTGGACTGAATTTTCCATTTGGGGGCACTTTATGCCTTGTTTAACTAGGGCACCAGAATAACTTGTCCCAGCCTCGCCTGCTTCTCCCGGCTCCCATTTGCGATCGGCTACATCGATTAGTGTTTTCCTGTCACCAACCATCCTCTTCAATGATGTCGCTGTACAAAGCCTTATATCCAATGACAGCAAGCCCGATCCGGTATCTCTTATATTGCAAACAATTTATTTAAATACATCCCAAAATTTCCAGGATAAACATTAAAAAGTTCATAAAGAAGTAGAAAATGAGTAGTGGTATACTTAAATAAAGATTTTTTGGAGGAACAGAGCTCAAATGAAGAACGTGGCGCAGCTGGTGGTCACGATCCAGAAGGGAACAAAAAAAAAAAAAAGACCCAGAAAGGAAGAGGAAGAAAGAAACGGTTGTAGAAGATCTCTGTCTGAATATGTCCTCAAAAGAACTGAGTGAATCGCAGAAATCTCTGTTGAATAAAGGATTGAACTTTGTTCCGGTGCATAAGAGAGATATATTTGACTTTGAAGTGGACCTTTTCAGATTATGTAGGAATATACGTATTAAAACGTTTTTCATCATAGGCATAATCGTAAAGATTATAATATTACTTCAAAAAAATTGCGTAAAAAAAGTACCTTTGATCCCGAAGTGTCTTTTCCTGCTTTAGATGTATTTCAACAGTCAGTTCTCAATGAGGTTAAACAAAATTGGGAGCAGAATAATAATAAAAAAATTCAATCTAATTTAAACAAGGATGAATATATGGCGTTACAACATCTTTAGACAGAGCCAACCCTAGTTATTAAAAAAGCCGATAAGGGTGGAACCACTGTCATTTTGGATAAGGAATATTATGTACAGGAAATATTAGAACAACTTCAGAATACAACTGTATATAAGAAACTCAAAAGTGACCCCTCAGTAGAAGTTAAAAGACAAATAGATGAAACTCTAGAGGAGGCAGTATGTAACGGAATTATTTCCGAAAATGTTAAAAAATTGCTTACCAGAGACCATCCTCGTGTACCTATTTTTTATACCGTTCCCAAAGTACACAAATCACTTTCTAGACCTCCAGGCAGGCCGATTGTGTCAGGCGTAGAGTCCGTATTAGAACCATTGGCTAGTTTTGTTGATCAATTCCTTCAGCCAATAGTAAGAAAAGAGATACACTGCCTCACTGACACTAAACAATTTTTACAGGAAATCTCTAATATTGAAGTCCATGCAGATGATCTATTATGCACATTGGATATACAATCTTTATACACCAATATCCCGTACGAGGAAGGTAGAGAGGTAATCAGGGAAGTTCTTGGTCAAGACCCTTCCCTGACAAATGAATTTATTAATTTTTTGATGACTCTGCTCGACTTGGTTCTGACAAAGAATTTTTTCAGATTTGGACAGGAGTTTTTTCTGCAGCTGCAGGGGACCTCGATGGGGTCCCCTGTGGCTTCGGGATATGCTAACCTGTTCGTGTCTATGTTGGAAAAAACGCATATTTTTACATCTATTTACCTACCACATATCGTCCATTGGAGGCGCTATGTGGATGACGTCTTTTTGATTTGGCGTGGGACGGAAGTTCAATTAGAAAGGTTTTGTGAGTATATTAATAGCTTACATAGACTCATTAAATTTACAGCCCAAATAGAAAAAAATGAGATTCAATATCTTGATGTTCAGGTGTCAAAAACTGGATCTAAATTAGAAACCTATTTATATTCTAAATCAATTGATCGCAATAATTTATTGCACCGTCAAAGCTTTCATAACCCTACGACTTTTAAAGGCATATTAAAAGGTGAACTAATATGAGCTAGACACATCTGTTCTAATGAACAGATGTGGCAGAATAGTAAAAATAAAATCTTAGAGAAATTTAGAGAACGAGGGTATGGAGAAAGAGAGTTGGAAGAAACAGCGGGTACTGTATCAGCAATGAAGAGAGAGGAGTTATTTAAAGGTAAAATAAAATCTAAACAGGATAAAATCATGTTTGTTTCTACCTATGACCAACATTCTCAGATGATAAGAAAAACTATCACTAAGTATTGGAAAGTTTTGAATGGGGACCCTGTATATGGTACATTATTTAAAGAGTTGCCATCATTCGTTTTCAAAAGAGGTCGTACGATAGGTGAGCAGTTGGTATTCTCAGACATTAGAAAATATAATGATAAAAAAAAACTAATAAGATAGAAAGAAAAGGTACTTTTATCTGTCTGGGTTGTATCAACTGCTCTTCTGTTATCAAAGGACCCACTATAAATCATCCTCTCTATGAGACTGAAATAAAGTTTAAAGATAGTTTCACATGTAATACCACACAAGTGGTTTACCTTATAAAATGCCCGTGTGGCTCTGTTTACATAGGTCAAACTAAAAGAGCGGTCCGCATACGTCTGAACGAGCATAGGTCTGCCATCCGATCATTCAAGCAGAAAGTCGGTAAAGAAAATGATAACAAATTCGGCCAAACATCTCTCGCCCGTCACTTTAATACAGCTAACCACGGAGTGGGTGATCTCCGATGGTGCGTGTTGGAGCGGGTTGATTGTAAGGAGATAGAACGGGTTAAAACCCGTCTCCTACAACGGGAAGCCTATTGGATTAGTAGGATGCAATCTTTAGCCCCTAAAGGTCTTAATGAGGCATATAGCTAGAGATGGGCGAATCGATTCTAACGAAGTGGAATTCGTTTAGAATTTCAGGAAAACTTAGGTTCAGAACGAAGTCGAAGTTTGGGGTACTTCGAGTGAACGAAGTGTGCTTTTGATTGATAAAATGGCTGCGAGCACATGGCGTTAAATGGGGCAAAGCACTCTGGGAGGAAGAAGGGCATAGCCTGCATGACATGTGCAGAGATGAAGCCAATCAGAGACCGGCGGGATTCTTTGACGTCACCGCACTATATAAGTCCGGGCGCGACGCTGGGATCTCACACTCCTCTCACTGTACTGATCAGGGAAGGTGCTGCCGCGGCTGAATGTGGTAACTCTTACTGAAGAACTGATTTTTATACAGCGATTTTTGTGGGGTGTCTCAGCTTGTCTCAGAGACTGCTTCTCTTAATGTTCTATTTCTGATTTTTTGGGGTATTGGATCTGAAGTCCAGTGTGCGTCCACTGCTGCTGCATATACATTTTAATGCTATCTGCTCACAGCACATTGAATATCCAAGGGGGATCTAAGCCAGTTCCTGTTGTATTCATTTAAAGAAACAGCGTTTTTACAATACAAATAACACTTAATTTTTGGCTGCTCAATTCTTTTGCACAATTTACATCCAGGGGTTAATTAAGCGTTGTTTTTGTGCTGTGGTGACTCCAAGAAACCGTCTTTTTCACCGCCAAAAAATACAATTTTCCTGTAGCCTAATTCACAAGCGAAGGTTAATTACAATTTTTTCTCTTGTTGTGTAGCATAGAAAACACGCAATTGTAACACGCTACAAAGCTAGTAGTTTGTGGCTGCTCAATTCTTTTGCGCAATTGACATCCAGGAGTTAAATAAGCGTTGTTTTTCAGCTATGGTGACAAAAATAAACCATCTTTTTCACCGCCAAAAATTACAATTTTCCTGTACCATAATTCACAAGCAAAGGTTAATTACAATTTTTTCTCTTGTTGTGTAGCGTAGAAAACACGCAATTGTAACACACTACAAAGCTAGTAGTTTGTGGCTGCTCAATTCTTTTGCGCAATTTACATCCAGGGGTTAATTAAGCGTTGTTTTTCTGCTATGGTGACAAAAATAAACCGTCTTTTTCACCGCGAAAAATTACAATTTTCCTGTACCATAATTCACAAGCAAAGGTTAATTACAATTTTTTCTCTTGTTGTGTAGCGTAGAAAACACGCCATTGTAACACGCTACAAAGCTCGTAGTTTGTGGTTGCTCAATTCTTTTGCGCAATTTACATCCAGGGGTTAATTAAGCGTTGTTCTGCAGTTGTACTCAGTAAAAGAAACTTTGTTTTTCACCCCCACAGAAGAAATTCTGTAGCATAATTCCTATCCGAAGGTTAATTAAGCCTGTTTGTGCTTTTATATTCAGTAAAATACACAGAGTTTTTAAATGGCACATACAAGTCAATTTTTCCTGCCCATTTGTGGAGCGCAATTTATATCCAAGGGTTACCAAGCTTGTTACTGGGTTAATTTGGAGTCAAATACAGGGTGTGTATTTATCATATACAGATATCTTCATCAAACAGTATCTGTACATTTTAGAACAAACAGTATGTCAGACAGAGAGGTGGCAGGCTCTTCACCTGCGAGTGGCAGAGGCACAAACATTCCAAGCCCAGTTTGCAGCACAGCAAGGGGACGTCGCAGAAGGGGTCACTCGGTGAGGCCACAACTGCCGCTGTCATCTAGCGGCCGTGTGCTGATTAGCAACCCAAGGGTTCTTGATTGGTTGACTAGGTCATCCACTTCCTCCCAGATGACATCTGACAACCCCAGCCAAGAGTCAGCCTCTGCATACCAAGATCGGTGATGAGGACAGCAGTGACGATGAAACACAAATAGACGATGATGTAGCTGACCACACTTGGGAGCCGGGTGAGACAAGGGCTTCATCATCGTCAGGAGAAGAGGGCGTCAGCTTGCGCATCAGGCAGCGGCGCAGCCAGCAAGTGGGTCGTGTGGCCGTGAGTCAGCAGGATAGCAGCAGTGTGAGGTCGGGAGCCAAGCGGCCACGGGGTAAAAAACCCGCTTCGCAGGTCCAAGAAAGTAGCGGCACAGGGGCTCAGCGAGGCAGCGGCGGCAGTAGTCACTCAGTAGGGAGCGTTGGCGGTAAAATTCGAAACTCGGTGGTGTGGCAGTTCTTTGCTAAGACACCGGAGGAGCCGAATATGGGTATATGTAGAATCTGTAGACAGAAAGTGAAGCGTGGCCAGGGAGCTAACGTTGGCACCACAGCCCTGCGTCAACACATGCAGCGTCACCATCCGGTGGCCTGGGAGAAACGTGGCTCAGATGTGGTGGTCCATCCTGCCGCCACAGCAACAGCAGCAGCAGCAGCGCCCAGTGGCACACATGCCATTGCAGCCAGTCAAGGCTCCACCACCTCTGCAGAAGGGAGCTGTTTCTCTTTGACATCATCTCCCGGTCCAGATGCTCCTGCTTCCTCGCTACTCATGGCGCCAGCGGGTCGTTTCAGCGAGGCGATTGCAAAGAGAAACAGTATGTGTCCAACGATCCTAAGGTGCAGAAGCTGACCGTACTCCTGTCCAAGTTGTTGGTACTGCAGTCCCTCCTTTTCCAAATGGGGACCTGCACCATTCAGGGAACTAATGGTTTTTGCCGAGCCGAGATGGAGATTTTCCAAGCCGTAATTTCTTTTCCAAAAAGGCAGTACCGCACTTCATAAATATGTAGAACAGAAGGTGGGCCCCAGTCCTTGAGCTTATCGGTTTGTTCCAAGGTGCATGGGGCGGACGTCTGGAGCTGTAAACAAACGGTCAGGGCCATACATGTCCTTTACGGCCCACTGGGTGAATGTGTTTTCCGGCCCAGGCCACACCAACAACTTGGAAAGGAGACGCCCGCTTTCTCCTCCACGTTGTCCAAAACTGCGGCTCCTGCACCAATGTCCGCCTCCTCCTCCTCCACCACCGCCACCATCTCAGCCTCCAAAAGTACTGCTCCATCATACCACATGTGTAGGGAACAGCGGTGTCACGCAGTTCTAACACCTGGCTTGCCTCAGCGAACGAAGTCACACAGGGAGGAACTGCTCCGCGTCATGCAGCAAAAAATCGATGTGTGGCTTTCTCCGCGCCAACTGCAAATCGAACCATGGTGACGGACAATGGGGGGAAACCCATGGTGTCCACGGGGTGCACCAGGAGGGATGGTCCTTTGCGCCCTGCATGGCGCATGTGTTTCAATCTGGTTGTGAAAAGGTTCCTGAAGTCTTCCACCGATTTTCAGAAGATTCTGAAAAAGGCCAGAAACTGTGAATGCACTTCATCCATTCCCCACAAATCCAGGAAAACACCCTCCTCGAGTTTCAGCGGCAGAACGGCTACCCCCACCCCACTCTGATATGCGATGTTTCCACCCATTGGAATTCCAGCCTGCACATGTTGGACCGACTATAGAACAAAGGGAAAGGCCATTTAAAGATTTTTGATGATCCAGGCAGACAGAATACTCCCCTTGTGTAACTTTGAGTCAGCCAGTGGCAGCTCATGCGTGACACCTGCCATTTGTTGAGGCCATTCGAGGAGGTCACGTTGTTTGTCAGTCGCCAGGACTACGGGATGAATAACAATTCCACTGCTTTATGTCCTGGAACAGATGCTGAAAAATCTGTCTGGGCAGGGGACTGGAGACGTGGCGACTACATCTCGTGGCCACATGATTCCGTGGGGGCTGAAATGGAGGGGGAGGAGGAGGGGGACATTGGAACAGAAGCTTTGTTTGGTGAAATGAGTGAATTTTCTACCCAGGTGACAAAAGAGGAGGAGCAGGACAGCTGGAGGAGGTAGATGGAGATGGGGAAGATGAGCAGATGACACGCAAGCACCGTGGCAGTATACAGTGGAGATGGAGGCAGGGAGCCCCTCGGAGTCACTTTGCAGATGGCCCGCAGCATGCTGATTGCCTGGCTAGTGACAGCCGAATAGCAGCATCCGGCAGAGGATGACTTCTGGCTCTCCACCCTATTGGACCCCGCTAACCGGTCCAAAAGGGGAGCCTTTTTCCCACTTTTTAGAGGGAGGACAAACTCAAATACTATAGGGAAATCCTCCGCAGTCAGTTGGCCGCTGCCTATGTGCGCATCGCCCTCCTCTGACAGGTCGGACCAGGGGGTTTCTTTAGCGCTCACGTACTACTGCCGCGGCTTGCCGGGGAGGGTGGGGGGGTCGGAGCAGGTAACCAGCTCCATCAGAAAGCAACCTAAGTCTGGAGTCACTGATGAGCACTTCCTTCACCCGCCTAATGGGGAGGGCAGTCCGCCAGCAGCAGCAGCACAGGACCGTGAGCAGACCCTGAACCAACAGGTGGTCCTACTTGGACAGCACTCTGCCACCCCAGTTAGAAGATCCCTGGACTACTGGGCAGCCAAACTGGGTGTGTGGCCGCAACTTGCCCGAGTTTGCAGCGGAGAAGCGTCCTGCCCGGCCATAATGTGGCATCAAGCAGGTGTTCAGTGTGGCGGGGCCATCGTTACCCCAAGGAGAACCCGCTTGTCCAGGGGAAATGTGGAACGACTGACCTTTGGGCAAGATGAATCAGGCGTGAATCGGCCAGGATTTCAACACACCAATGCCTTAGGCGTCAGACTACATCACTCATGACGCCTCACCCAAACTGTGAGAAATGAGCCTGGCTTCAAACTACCTGCCTCAGCCACTATTCTGATGCCGCCACCCGCCTGATGCCACACATCAGCTGACAGTTTCTCCATCTGCCACCAACCATCTTTACCAGGACTGGTATTGCCACCCCCCCTCCACACTCTTCATTGTGCCACTGTCTGACCTCATGCTGCTGCTGTGGCTGCTGCCGTGACCTCCACACTGTGTCATTTTCCCACTCTGTGGGCCCACTCCTGTTTTTTCCCCCCTCCAAATTTTCCATTGTGGGCCCCGTCGACCTCATCTGGCTGCTTGGCTGCTGCCGTGACCTTTCACACTGAGTCAAATTTTTTCCACTGTCTGACATCATGCTGCTGCTGCCGTGACCTCCACATTGTGTCATTGTGCCACTCTGTGGCCTACTCCTTTTTTTGCCACCTCTAGAATGTCATTGTGCCACTGTCTGACCTCATGCGCTGCTGTGGCTGCTGCCGTGACCTACACACTGTGTTCATTGTTCCACTGTCCCGACCTCATGCGCTGCAGTGGCTGCTGCCGTGGACCTAAACACTGTGTCATTGTCCCAATCTCTGGCCTACCCTGTTTTTGGGCCACCTCCAAATGTCATTGTGCCACTGTCCTACCTCATGCTGCTGCTGCCGTGACCTACAACACTGTGTCATTGTGCCACTCTGTTTTCCCAACTCCTTTTTTGCCACCTCTAGAAGTCATTGTCCACTGCTGACCTCATGCTGCTGCTGTGGCTGCTTGCCAAAACCTACACCTGTGTCATTGTGCCACTCTGTGGCCTACTCCTTTTTTTGCCACCTCTTTATTGTCATTTTGCCACTGTCTGACCTCATGCCCGCTGTTGATGCCGTACTCCCAAATCCACACTGTGTCATTGTGCCACCCTTTGACCTACTCCTATTTTTGCCATCTCCCGAAATGTCATTGTGCCACTCTCTACCTCCATGGCTGCTCCACGTCACCTCCCTCTCTGTCATTGTGCCACTCTGTGGCCTACTCCCCTTTTTTTCCACCTCCAGAAGTCCCTGTGCCACTGTCTGACCTCATGTGCGGCTGCAGTGACCTACACACTGTGTCATTGTGCCACTGTCTGACCTCAAAGCTGCTGCTGTGGCTGCTGCCGTGACCTACACACTGTGTAATTTTTCGACTCTGTGGCCTACTCCAGTTTTTGCCACCTCCAGAATGTCATTGTGCCACTGTCTGACCTCATGCTGCTGCTGCAGTGACCTACACACTGTGTCATTGTGCCACTGTCTGATGTCATGCTGCTGCTGTGGCTGCTGCCGTGACCTACATACTGTGTAATTTTCCGACTCTGTGGCCTACTCCTGTTTTTGCCACCTCCAGAATGTCATTGTGCCACTGTCTGACCTCATGCTGCTGCTGCTGTTGATGCCGTCAACTCCACACTTTGTCATTGTGCCACTCTTTGGCCTACTCCTGTTTTTGTCACCTCCAGAATGTCATTGTGCCACTCTCTGGCCTCATGCTGCTGCCACGGTAACCTCCACTCTCTGTCATTGTGCCATTCTGTGGCCTACTCCAGTTTTTGCCACCTCCAGAATGTCATTGTGCCACTGTCTGACCTCATGCTGCTGCTGCCGTGACCTTCACACTGTGTCATTGTGCCACTGTCTGAACTCATGCAGCTGATGCCGGGACCTCCACACTGTATCCTTGTCCCACTCTGTGGCCTACTCCTGTTTTTGCCCCCCTCCAGAATGCATTGTGCCACTGACTGACCTCATGCTGCTGCTGCCGTAACCTACACACTGTGTCAAATTTTGCCACTGTCTGACCTCATGCTGCTCCCTGTGGCTGCTGCCGTGACCTACACACTGTGTCATTGTCCCACTCTGTGGCCTACTCCAGTTTTTGCCCCCTCCCGATTGTCATTGTGCCACTGTCTGACCTCTTGCTGCTGCTGCCGTGACCTACACACTGTGTCATTGTGCCACTGTCTGACCTCATGCTGCTGCTGTGGCTGCTGCCTTGACCTACACACTGTGTCATTGTGCCACTGTCTGACCTCATGCTGCTGGGCTGTGGCTGCTGCCGTGACCTACACACTCTGTCTTTGTGCCACTCTCTGACCTCATGCTGCTGCCGTGACCTACACACTGTGTCATTGTCCCACTCTGTGGCCTACTCCAGTTTTTGCCACCTCCAAATGTCATGTGCCACTGTCTGACCTCTTGCTGCTGCTGCCGTGACCTACACACTGTGTCATTGTGCCACTGTCTGTCCTCATGCGCTGCTGTGGCTCTGCCTTGACCTACACACTGTGTCATTGTCCACTTCTGACCTCATGCGCTGCTGTGGCTGCTGCCGTGACCTACACACTCTGTCCCTTGGGCCACTCTCTGACCTCATGCTGCTGCTGCTGTGATCTGCACACTGTGTCCATTGTGCCACTGTCCCGACCTCATTCTGCTGCTGGGGGCTGCTGCCGTGACCTACCCCACTGTGTCATTGGGTTTCCCCTGTCTTACCTCATTTGCTGGGTGTGGCTGCCGCCTGACCTACACACTGTGTCATTTGCCACTGTCTGACCTCATGCTGCTGCTGTGGCTGCTGCCGGTGTCCTACTCACTGTGTCATTGTCCCATTCTGTGGCCTACTCCTGTTTTTGCCACCTCCAAATTCATTGTGCCTCTCTCTGACTCATGCTGCTGTGGCTGCCCCCGTCACCTCCACACTCTGTCACTAATGTTTCCCACCTGAGCCCTCCCGCTTGTTTTTTCCAGCTGTCCTGCTATGACTTTATCAGGCTACATTCGCCCTTCAGTTTTTTTGATCATTTTTGCCCTCTTAAGTGCCCAGGGGTTTTATAGTGAAGCGATCTAAGAGCGGCGGGAGTCATGTGCGCGTCATAACTAAAACACAACATCGTATGAAGACCAAACCAAGCTCCCTCTGCATATTTAAGCATGGCACAACGTTCTACAATACCCTGCAGGCTCTGTGCAGCCTGGAAATAGCTGTTTTTTAACGTGATTTGTCCCAAAGTAATTCGGAACAAAGTTATTTTTTGCCGAGAAATGCGAAGTGAACGAACCAAATTTCGGGAAATTCGCATATCTCTACCTGTGACTTACAGTTTTAAAGGAGAAATGGAAATAACTTTTAAACAGGAAAAGCAACTGTTCAGCTGCAGAGAAGGAAAGCTACATAGGGATGTAGCAAAGTTAAGCTTAAACATGTTATCACCATTCTTCATTTTATATGCTCTTATCTGCAAGCAAATGCCATTGAAAAGCATTGAAAAAGTTGAGATGACATTCTGCGCTATGACATCATATCATAGTGCTTTATCTGTGATGTTAAGTTTTGCTACATCTGTACAGTACATCAAATGCACAAATTAACTTGGAAAGCTTCTCAGGTTGTTGAAGTGAAGACTCAGGCAAGCTATTTAAGATTTTGTTTTTTAGTTTGCTTGATCTCTCCCTTAATAAAATATTATACAAAAATTATAAATGCATATTGATTGATTGTCTACCAAACGAAAATATTCATTTATGCATCGGGAGATTCACTTGCCATATTTGTCAAAAGTAAACTTAATCAGGGTGTGAACCTAACCTAACACTGCTATGTAAATAAGATCAAGACACACACCTCTCGGTAGTCATGTAATGTTATAATTGCTTTTCATACCAGTCAAGATGCTGTATCACAATATAATAATTTTAGTTGTTATATGTAGCTGCCAATTCAGAAAAATATACAGTATATAACGATTTATTTTTTTGTAGGTTTTCTGATCAAACCAAGTTATACTGTAAAAGGAAAAAAAAACAAGTGTTATAAAAGATTAAAAAAGAGGCTGTATGAAGTAATAACACAGCAGCATGTTATAGCCTAAGGGGTGAGGCAGGTGTTCTCATTGTATGGTTTTGTGAATCAGACATATCCCTCAAAGAAGTCATAAAATAATAGTAAAACAAAAGATGTTGTTGAAGTTTTATGATGGAGAACCCCTCAAGGACCTGAAAGAAATACAATAGTGGTATAGTACAATAAACAAGAATTTCCACTGTAGTATGCCCAAATTGGAAGAGATACAACTTATTTTTATTGTAAGTAATTTTCCATACAATGCATATTAAGATCTGACAGACTGACAGATCTTCATCTTTTATTTATTGTGTACTACTGATTAGTTGCTTATTGTGCACTTGCACTTCTCCTTCCTAAATAATTGATTTCTGGACAGTGTTGCCAAATTACTTTGAAGAAGTTATAGTCTACTATATTAGACATTTTTGGCAATGTCCAATGCTGTTATGCTTTGGCCTTAATATTAGCCAAAGTTAATTTCACCATTAAAGGGGTTTTCTCACTACATCAATTCATCTTACCTCAGTCCTGTTTTCTCAGTTTCATTTTTGAATTCTTGTTTACTGGCTTTACTGGCTTCTACAGGTCTGCAGTGATGAACTGCTAAGGACACCAGGTCTGTAGCTATAGCGACCAGCACTGGCAGCCTATCAGACGAGATCAGACAAGGCTGTAGCTATAGTGACCAGCAGTGTCATCCATTCAGACGAGATCAAACAGATCTGTAGCTATAGTGACCTGATATCTCGGAATAGGTAGGACACTGCTAATGGACACATACTGTATTTCCAAGTGGCTTGTTTTTGCAAGATCTTTAATATAAAAAGCAATCCTTGAAGTGAGACAACCTCTTTAAGTCTAAACACAAGTGATTTCCCGAGCACTTTTAATAGATTGAAGAATAACCAGGAAATGATCCAGATATTCAAAAGGATCTTGAATATTATTAATCTAATTTGACTTCTAACTTAGAAGTTGGAGGTTTGAATCAAGGGGTACCACTTAGTTAGTATAAAGTAAGCTATAGAGAACAATCCACAGCAGAGCTAGATTTTTTTTATTGTAACTGGATTCTTTGGTCATAAGTAGGTCTTCATACAATGTTGTGTTTTAGTATGACATGCATATGACTGCCGCCGCTCTTAGAATCACTTCACTATAAAATTCCCTGGGCACTTAAGAGGGCAAAACTGACCAAAAAACTGAAGCGGGAATGTAGCCTGATAAAGTCATGGCAGCGACAGCTGGAAAAAAACAAGCTGAGGGCTACGATCCTACCATAGCGTCAAAGAACACAGTAGTAGGTTACTGGAGCCACCACAGATCGCAGCACAGTAAGGGGACGTCACAGCAGGAGTCACCCTGCGAGGCCACAGCATCCGGTGTCATCTAACGGCCATGTGTTGACCACACACTAGGTCATACACTTTCTCCCAGATGACATTTGACAACCCCAGCCTATAGTCTGTGGGTTTGTTACACACAACCCCTTGTTGGCATGTCCAGGTAGCAGATGAGGGGCTCTCACCTGTCCTCAACCCCCCTCTGTTCCGTTCGCTTCCCACAGCTAGAGAACTACTATGTGCTGTGGCCTCTGCACCACTATACAGTGAGGACCAACTATTTGAGGACAGTGGGCAGCAAAGAGGTGGGGAAGACATCTGCTGCTTCTTGCAGAAGCGGGCATATAGTGATGAGGAGAGTTAAAATGGGGGGTTATGTTGCGAGCGGTCAGGCTTTGTACAGCCACTTTTCAATATAAATGATTTAAAATTCCTATACCACTCAACTCCAAGCTGCTGTATAAAGCTGCCTTCTCAGCTTCCATGCACCTTATATCCAATGACAGCAAGCCCGATCCGGTATCTCTTATATTGCAAACAATTTATTTAAATACATCCAAAAATTTCCAGGATAAACATTAAAAAGTTCATAAAGAAGTAGAAAATGAGTAGTGGTATACTTAAGTTAGAGTCCGGTTTTTCAGCTTTATCGGACAATTATTCACTCAGTCTGAGTAGCAGAGGAGATGTTGACATGACACGGCTGCACACTCGATCAGCAACGTTTCAAAGGACTCCGCCTTCTTTTTCAAGCATGCGTAGTGGAACTATGCTTCTGTTTAAATACCACTTCGTATTAAAAACACAAAACATTAAAAACATTAACAACTTAACCAAAGCTGACATATCATAAGAATGCTTTTAGGCTATATGTAGAGATGGGCAAATTTCCCGAAATTCGTTTCGTTCACTTCGCCGAATTTCTCGGCAAAAAAAAACTTCGTTCCGAATTACTTTGGCACGAATCACGTTAAAAAACAGCTATTTCCAGGCTGCACAGAGCCTGCAAGGTGCTGTAGAACGTTGTGCCATGCTTAAATATGCAGAGGGAGCTTGGTTTGGTCTTCATACAATGTTGTGTTTTAGTATGGCACGCACATGACTGCCACCGCTCTTAGAATCGCTTCACTATAAAATTCCCTGGGCACTTAAGAGGGCAAAACTGACCACAAAACTGCAGGGGAATGTAGCCTGATAAATTCATGCGAGCGACAGCTGGAAAAAAACAAGCTGAGAGCTCAGGTGGCAACATCAGTGACAGAGTGTGGAGGTGACGGCGGCAGCCACAGCAGCATGAGGTCAGAGAGTGGCACAATGACATTCTGGAGGTGGCAAAAATAGGAGTAGGCCACAGAGTGTAACAATGACACAGTGTTTAGGTCACGGCAGCAGACATAGCAGCAGCATGAGGTCAGACAGTGGCACAATGACAGAGTGTGTAGGTCACGGCAGAAGCCACAGTAGCAGTATGAGGTCAGACAGTGGCACAATGACACAGTGTGTAGGTCACGGCAGCAGCCACAGCAGCAGCATGAGGTCAGACAGTGGCACCATGACACAGTTTGTAGTCACGGCAGCAGCAGCATAAGGTCAAGGCAGTGGCCAATTGTTACAGAGTGTTAGTCACGGCAGGCAGGCATGATTTCATGGACCAGTGTCACAATGACACAGTGAGTAGGTCACGTGCAGGCAGACATGAGATCGAGGCAGTGGCACAATGGACACAGTAGGTTATCGTGTCTCACGGCAGCAGCATTAGGTCAGGTCAGTGGCACAAAGACACTTCTGGAGGTGCAAAAACAGAGTAGGCCACAGAGTGGGGACAATGACACAGTGTGTACTTCAAGGTCATCAGCAAGCAAGGAGTCAGCATAAGGTCAGACAGTGGCAATGCACACAGAGCTGTAGGTCACGGCAGCAGCCACAGGAGCACAGCATAAGTCGGGGTGGGGGGGACATGGCACACATGACACAAGGTGTAGGTCACAGCAGCAGCACATGGAGTACAGCATGAGGTCAGACAGTGGCACAATGACACAGTGTGTAGTTCACGGGCAGCAGCACAGCGCAGCATGAGGTCAGACAGAGTGGCACAAAGACACAGTGTTAGTAGGTCACTGCAGCAGCCACAGCAGTAAGCATGAGGCGTCAGATAGGTGGCACAATGACGATTCTGGGGGTTGGCAAAAACAGGAGTAATGCGCTGCCACAGAGGGGACAATATACACAGTTGTGTAGGTCGCGAGCGAGCAGCCATAGGAAAGTGCATGATGTGTCAGACAGTGGCACAATGACCGAGTTGTGTTTGTCACGGCAGCACGCAGCATGAGGTCAGCCAGGTGCACAATGACACAGTGTGAGTAAGTTCACGGGAGCAGCATGTCTGGTCAGGCAGTGGCACAATGACATTATCTAGAGGTGGCAAAAACCGAGTAGGCCCACAGAGTGGGACAATGACACAGTTGTAGGTCACGGCAGGCAGCCACAGGAGCGAGAATTAGGTCAGTACAGTTGGCACAATCACATTCTGGAGGTGCAGAAAACAGAGTAGGCCACAAGTGGACAATTACACAGTGTGTAGGTCACGGCTAGCACATCAATGAGGTGTCATGCACTGGCACAATGACACAGTGGTGTAGGTCACGTCAGCAGCATGATGTCAGACAGTGTGCACAATGACACAGTTGTTATGGTCACGGCATCAGCAGCCAATGAAGAGTTCATGGCAGTGGGCACAATGACTCTGTGGTAGGTTCCTACGGTCAGCAGCAGGAGTTTCAAGGCAGGGAGGCACAAAGACAGTACTGGAGTTGGCGAAAAAAAGGAGTAGGCCAACAAGAGCATGGGACAGATTGAACACAGTGTGTAGGTCACGCACGCACCCACAAGGAGCAGCATATAGGTCAGACAGTGGCACCAATGACACAGTTGTGTAGGTCCACTGCAGCAGCGCACAGGAACAGCAAGAGAGTCAGACAGTGCAGCAAACACATTTCTGGAGGTGGACAAAAACAGGAGTAGGCCACAGAGTGTGGATAAAAACAATGACACAGAGTGGATAGTCACGGACAGCACAGCAAAGGTCCGACAGTGGACAGAAGACACAGTGTGAGTAGTGTCACGGCTAGGGCAAGCCACAGGAGCAGCATGAGGTCAGACAGGGCACAATACACAGTGTGTAGGTGCACGGGCCATGTAAGCCACAGCAGGCAGCATGAGGTCAGACAGTGGCCACAATGACGGAGTGTGTAGGTCACGGGCAGCAGCCACAGCAGCAGCATAGGTTCAGACAGTGGGCCACAAAGACATTCAGGTTTTGGCAAAAAGCCAGGAGTATGACCACAGAGTGGGACAATGTACACAGTGTGTAGGTGCACGGCAGCAGCCACAGGAACAGCTTGTGAGGTCAGACAGTTCTGCACAATGGACAAAACAGTGTGTAGGTCACGAGGCAGCAGCCACAGCACAGCATGAGGTCAGACCGTGGCAGCAATGACATTCTGGATGTGGCAAAACAGGAGTGAGGCCACAGAGTGGGTACAATGGACATAGGAGAAGTGGTGTTAGGTCACGTCAGCAGCCACAGGAGTCAGCAAGTGAGGTCAGACATTGCAGCAAATACGTTCTGGAGTGCAAAAACCAGGAGTAGGCCAACAGAGGTGGGACAATGACACAGTGTGTAGTCACGGCAGCAGCCACAGGAGGCAGCATGAGTCAAACAAATGGCACAATGACACATGTGTATAGTTCCGGCAGCAGTCAGCATGAGGTCATACATTGCAACTAATGACACAGGTGTGTAGTCACGGCAGGAGCATCTGAGGTCATACATTGGCACCATGACACAGTGAGTATGATCACAGCAGCAGCCGACAGCAGGCAGGCATGGAAGGTTCAGACAGTTGCACAATAACACAGTGTGTAGGTCACGTGCTCAGCCACAGCAGCAGCATGAGGTCTATAAGTGCACAATGACACAGTGTGTAGGTCACGTCAGCAGCCACAACAGGTGGCACAATGGACATTCTAGGAGGAGGCAAAAACAGCGTAGGGCCACGGAGTGGGCGACAATTTAACAGCAGTGTGTCAGTCACGGCAAGCAGCACAATGATGTCTCAGACAGTGGCATAAAAGACATTCTGGAGGTCGGTAAAAATAGCAGGATAGGGTGTCATGACAGTGGCACAATTGACCACAAAAAAAAGTGCGTGGACGTGGGTGGCAATACCAGTCCGCTCAGGTAACAAGATGGTTGTTTGCATACTGAGAAACTGTCATCGAGATTGTGGTGTCATCAGGCGGGTGGCGTGCATCAAATAAGTGGCTGTGAGGCAGGTAGTTTGAAGCCAGACTCATTTCTCACAGTTTTATGTGTTGTAGGCCCATACATGGATGATGGTAAGTCTTTACAGCTTAAGAGCATTGAGGTGTGTATGGAAATCCTGGCCGAATCCACCCTGATTCATCTTGCGACACAAAGCAGGGCCAAGCTCCGTTCCACAGTTTCCCGTGAACAAGCGTAGTTCTCCTGAGCTTATGACGCGATGTGCCTCCCTCGGCACACTTGAATCACCCCGCTCTAGATGCCACAATACTGGCCGGGCGAGGGACAGCTTCTCCACTGCGCAAACTCGGCAATTTGGGCGGCCCACACCCATTTTGGGTTTGGCCCATAGCCCAGCGGATTTTTTAAGGGGGGTTTGGCAGAGTCCCCCAAGTGGGCCCACACCTGGTTTCAGGGATGCTCCAGGCCCTTTTGCTTGTGTGGCATCCCCTCCCTCATTAGGAAGGTGAAGGGGGCGGGTTCAATCAGGGGACCCAGACTTGGGTTTTGGGCTGATGGGGGGTCCTGTTAACTTGCCCCCCCCCCCCCCCCCCCCCCCCCCCCCGGGCCGGGGGCAGTAGTACGTGGGGGCGCTGGGGAACCCCCCGGGTTTCCAGCCCCTTTTTAAAGGAGGGAAAATTGCGAAACTGGGCAGGGGCCCAAACTGTTTTAAGGAGGTTTCCCTTTATAGTATTTGAAAAAAGGGGGGAAAGAGCAGAAGTCATCCTTTGCGGATCTGAAAAATTCGGCTTTTCACTAGCCGGGGCTAAATCATGCGGGCGGGCCATTCCCACAAGTGACCCCGGGGGGTTCCCTGCCCCCTTTTTTCCCCAAGGGTATACTGCCCAGGGGTGTTTGGGGGGTTCATCTGCCCTTCTTCCTCATCTCCTTTTTCACCCCCCTTCCGGGCTGCTCCTTCCTCCTCTTTTGTCCCCCGGGGTTTGAAAATCCCTCTTTTTAAACCAGAAAAATTCCCCTTTTTGCTCCAATGTCCTCCCCCTCCTTCTCCATTTCGTCCCCCCCGGGGATCTTTAGTGGCCACAGCCGTAGTGCCAGGGTCCCCCGCCCCCTGCCCGGGACAGATTTTTTCAGCATCTGTTCCAACAAAAAGCAGTGGAATGACTTTTTAATCCCATAGTCCTGGCGACTGCAAAAAAACTCCCCCTCCTAAAAAGGGGGTAACAAAGGGCGGGTTGTCACGAATGACTCCCCACTCCCCTGACATTTAGTTACCAGGGGAGTATTTTTTGTCTCCCTGGATCATCAAAAAAAGCTTTTTAAATGGCCTTTCTCTGTTCTTTACAGTCGTCCAACATGTGAAAGGCGGGAACTCCAACGGTTGGAAACATCGCTTATCAGAGTGTGTTGGGGGGGGGGCCTTTTTCTCCCCTTTTCCCAACCGAGAGGGTGTTTTTTTGGTTTTTGGACAATGGTTTAAAAAAGTGCATGCACATTTTTCCTGGCCCATTTTCAAAATTTCTGCTGAAAAATTTGGGAAAGGGACTTCAAAAACCTTTTCACAACCAATTGAACCGTGCCCCATCCCGGGGGGCATGGACCCCCCCTCCTCGGTGCAGGGGCGGAAAACCATGTTCCCTCCCATTGTCTGTCACCAAGGTTCCGATTTGTTTTTGGGCCGCGGAGAAAGCCAAACCCCTTCGATTTCTTGCGGGCCCATGACGCGGACAGTTCCCCCCGTGTGACATGGGTTCCCCGAGGCAACCAGGTGTAGAAACTGCGGGACCCCCTGTTTGGTGCCCTACACATGGGGGTTATGATGGAGCAAAAAACTTTTTGGAGGTTGAGTTTTTTGGGGGGGGGTGGGGGGGGGAGGAGGGGGGGAGGGGGAAAATTTGGGCGGACACAGTTTGACAACGTGGGGGGGAAAGGGGCGTCTCCTGCCCAAAGTTTTTTGGTGTGCCGGGGCGAGACATTCCCCCGGGGGGGCCGTAAAGGACATGAAAGGGCCCCTGACCGTATTTTACACCCTCCAGACGTCCGCGTGCCGTGAAACCTTGGAAAAAACCGATAACTTAAGGAAGGCCCCCCCTTCGTTCTACTTATTTATGAAGTGGGGTTTAAATTTTCCCTTTTTGGGAAAAGAAATTACGGTTTTTGGAACTTCCATCTGGGGCCTGGGCACAACCCAAATTATTCCTGAAGGGTTTGCAGGCCATTTTTTGGGAAAAAGGGGGGGGACTCGCACCAACAATTTGGGGACAGGAGTACGGGTCAGCTTCGCCTTTGGGGCCCTTTTGGCCCACATACTGTTTTCTTTTTTTCAATCGCCTCGCTGAATAAAGGACGGGCGGGCCCCTTGATAGCGAGGGGGCGGGAGCATTGGCCCGGGGAGATGAGTAAAAGAGAAAAGCTCCCTTCTGCAAAAGGTGGGGGAAAAGCCTTGACGGGCTGCAATGGCATGCATCCACGGGGGCGCTGCTGCTGCTGCTTTTTGCTGGGGGGCGGGGGAGGGGCCAACCAAAAAATTTCGGGAGCCACTTTTCCCTTCCCGGGCCACCGGGTGGGAAAAGGCCTGCATGTGTTGACGAGGGTCCGGGTGCCAACGTTAGACCCCCGGGCCCACGCTTAAACCTTTTTTTACGGATTCTACATAAAACCCTTATTTCGGGTCCCCGGGTCTTAGCAAAGAATTGCCAAAACCGCCGAGTATCGGATTTTTCCCGCCAACGCCGCCTGAGGGGGACTACTGCCGCCGGTGCCTTTCCGCTGACCCCCTGTGCCGCAAAATTTTTTGGGCCCTTTCGAAAGCGGGGTTT
>JAODAL010057902.1:0-22401 GCA_025379985.1 Phyllomedusa bahiana | reverse complement strand
TCCCTTTCCCTTTTGAGACACTCTGAGTGAACAGAATAACTCCGCTTTTCCCCCGGTTATTTGGCGAGACGGGAAAAACTCGTATCGCGTTACAAAAACTAAGTTGGCCCACTGAAGGGGGGACTTAACCCCCAGACACAGGGGCTTAATTAGCCTGCCTGAGTGGCATGTGGTAGACTGGATGTGGGGTTTTAACCCGGGCCTTTTCTAATGGGCCCGGAAAGGAATTGATGTTACCCTGGAACCCGATGGCTCCTTTCATACAAACCCCCTCCAAGCTCCCTCCAAGTCAAATCATCCTTTTTTTCTCCGGACACCATTCCACCTGGGGGGATAGTCGCAAAAAGTTAGGCTTGTCCGGCCCCTTAAAAACCCAATTTACCTCTTGGGAAAACCCCCAGACTTTCCAATGGGAGGGAAAACCCCATTTTCCGAAGATGGAGGGAAAGGGTTTTTCGGAATCATCGATCACTCATGCATATAAAAGGGGAGAAGGTGGCTTACCCTACTGAGTTGCTCCCAAATTCTCTCTTCCGGGATCACACCATTGCCAGCCTATAGCTTTTTCTCTTTTTTTTAGCAGACTAAAAAGGCGCTTCAAGGAAATTTTTCCCAAAATCCTTTTGAGCCTTTTTAGAGGCCAATAGAAAATCAGCCACGGTTTTACGGGGCTCTGAGACTTATTCTTGGTGAAACCTGATTCCCCAGCTTTTCACTTTTGGAAACTCGCTTACAGGTGATCTAATTCGATAAAATCCTGGTTGGACTCAAGGATGTCCGCAGACATTTTTATCTGTGAAAAGGGGGGAAAATTTTTTCTCAAGATTATTCATAATGCCTTATGGCTCATCTCCCCCCCTCCCAAAAAATTCCAGATAGGAAACAAACTCCCTAAATTTGGGGGGTATTCAAAAACAGACCTATGGCGGGGATTGGGAATGTGACCAAGTACAGGCTTTCGGGGAAGAATAATTCCCTATTTTAATCAGACTTTCCCATATCGCTTGACAACACCTGATGTGTGATCTTCCATTCCCCCAAGGGCCCCCAGACGGGCAAGACTTGCCAAGAGGGTCGGAGGGTACGGTACAGACACACGCCTCCCAGGAATAGTTCACATAGCCCTCGTGGTTGCAAAAAAAGGTGCTTGCTCCAGGCCTGGCCTAAACCACTCTTCCTCCTCTTTTTCAATGATGAGTCAGATTTAAAAATTATTCATTGTGATAAAAATGGAACAGAGAGGGGAAAAAGGAGAACCCCCCACCAAGCTTCTTTAACGGTTGGGGGTTCCTTTTTCGAGTCTCATTTCCTTTATAGAGAAGTCACGGCCCCTTTTGCAACCGTTCCAGTTCAAACTTTATTGTAAGGAGGGGGCTAGGGTGGAAACCCTTGGGTCGACTGCAGGGTTTGATGCCTGAACACATCTTAGATAGCCGGCATCTCTGTGGCCCCACATGTTTAGGCCATACATTGATTTTTTTCCTCCGTACTCCTATGCCGGACAGTTCAAAAGCAAATTTAAAGGTCAAGTGGGAAAGGACGGAGGTTTCCCCGGAATGAGAGGGATTTTAGGGGTTTGAGGGGAAAAGGGACGTACACTAGGGGTAAATGGGCAATTATTTATACAACTATTTTTTATCGTTCTTTTTTTTTTCTATCGTTGGGTTATGTGTTTATCCTATTTCATACTATGACTGTAAAAACCGCGTGTGAGTGCGAAGATAAAGACCCGGGATTGCTCTTTCTGGGATCGTTTCCCCCCGGCAGAAACTACTTTTGACTGATGTTCATGACGGTTTGTTTCGCTCAGTCTGCAATGTTATTTGTGTAATTTTGTATGTCTTTGTATGTCTTGTCAACAAAAATTTTGTTAAAAACTGAATAAAATATGTTATAAAAAAAAAAAAAAAAAAGATAAGAGAAATAATTACTGATCACTCCCGTCACGCCTCACAAGTTTCCAGACTGTTTAATTCTTGACAGGTTGTAAATAACTGCTGTACCTATATTTTGAATTTTGTTATTTTTAAGAATTCTTTGAAGATCCATGTCTTGTGTGTATAAAAAGTCTGTGTATTTCCAGTTTGTTGTATAACATCCTGTCTGAAGAAGAGAGCTAGTCCTCTCGAAAGCTCACTATCAAATATACTCAGTTAGCCTCTAAAAGGTATCGTCTGATTTCTTCACTATTCTACTACTTTCTATGGCTAACACGGTACAACATTATACTACTTAAAAGTACCACGTAATGCACCATGTAATGTATTGGAGGAACAAACAAAAGATACCTGGGTCTTAGAAAAGAAACACAGTTGCACAGTTTATTGTTTTTTTTCCATGTGGTAATGGACTTCATCATGTGGGATAAGTTACATGTTAAAGGGGTTATCTCACTACATTGATTCATCTTGCCTCAGATCTGTTTTCTCAGTTTAATTTACCAATACAAGGGCGTGTTTACAGGCTTCTACTCCCTACTATAGGCCTGCAGTAAAGAGCTGATGAGGACACCAGCTCTGTAACTATAGCGTCCAGCTCTGGCAGCCTAGCAGGAGAGATAGAACAGGTCTGTATCTATAGCGACCTGAGGAGCTGATGCCACTCATACAAGAGGGGATAGCTAGGACACTGTTAATGGACACATATTGCAAAGTGACTTGTTTTTGCAAGATCTTTAACATGAAAAGCAATCCTTGTAGTGAGAGAATCCCTTTAAGCAGAACGCCTGAAAAGTACTTAATGACCAGCACATTTTTTTTTAGTTTTTGCCTCCTTGAGTTTCAACTTTTTTATTTTTTCAATGACGCAGCTGTATGAGGCATTGTTTTATTCGAGACAAGTTGTACTTTATGGGGGAATAGTTTAAAGGGGTTGTCTCGCTACAATGATTGGGTTTTAATTAAAAGATCTTTAAAAAACAAGCAGCTTTGCAATATATGTTCATTACAAATGTCCTACTGATTTTGAGTTAGCCCTGTTAGCAGGAGTGCATCAGCTTCTCAAATTTCTATAGCAGCCGACCTGTTGATCTTTATCTTACTGGCTGTCAGGTCTGTATGACTCATCAACCTTTGAAGCCAGGTCAGAGCAGAGAGCCCCTGCTTCTGTAGTGGAGGGAGGGGGAGGGAGGACTCTGGCTTCTCTGTCCATGCTGCCTGGATTATCCCTGTGTGTGCCTGCTTCCTCCTGCTCTCTACACAGATAGATGTGACAGCAGTGACCCTGTGTGTTACTATAATCATGTTTGTGTCTGTGGAACTGTCACTATATTAATACTATTACAGATCAGGCATGTGAATACTTCATGCTCTCCTGTATTAGTGAGACATCCTGAGTATAGAAAACACTTCCCAGCTGCCCTGTGTCTGTTCTGACAGGGTTTGTTGTTGTGGAGATGTGGAGACTTGTAAGTAAGCAGGGGATATAGGAAACCCACTTGCATCCCCTCTGCTCTGCTATTAGCACACAGTTTCACATTCCTCTCTACACTCATAGATCAGCCCTCCTGCAACAGACCTAGGCAGGCACACACAGGGTTAACTCTGGCAGCAAACCCCCTCCCCCTTGCTCTATAGAAGTTACAGAGCTGCCTGTGTGCTGATGGGAGGGGGGAAAAGGGAGAAAGAAGAGACAGACCAAGAAGCACGCCCCTCAATTCAAAACTCCCGGCTCACTGACAGGCTGAAAGCTCATAATGAGACAACTCCTTTAAGTTCACTTATAAATTATTGCAGACATTTTTAAAAAAAAATATTTTTTTTTCAATTGTTTTTACACCATTCACATTTCAATTTTAATGACTCGTTAGATTAATTCTACAGGTTATTACAGTCATGTGGATACATAATATGTGTAGGTTTTTTGTGTGTGTAATATATGCACAATAATTTTTTATTAAATATTTAGCTTTATTTTATTTTTTATTTATTTTTTTCTACACTTTCTGCTGTTTTTTACTTTTTTAAAAATCCCCTTAACCCCTTACCGCTGGAGCCAGTTTTGGCCTCTCTGACAGAGGCCCATATTTTAAATCTGGCATGTGTCACTGTACGTGAGAAAAACTTTTTGACACTTTAACATATCCATGTGTTTCAGAGATTGTTTTCTCGTGACACATTGTGCTTTAAGATAGTAAAAAATTTTGGTCCAAAAAGTCCTTGTTTATTTGTGAAAAATTTGAAAAAACTACAATTTTCAAACTTCAAAAATTTCTGTGTGTAAGACAGATAGTTATTCCACTCAAAATAGCATATAAACTAGCATCAACCATATGTCTACTGTAGGTTGGCATCTTTTTTTTAAATGTCTTTTTTTTTATTTTACATCATTAGGGGGCTTAGAAATTTATTTAGTAATTTTCAAATTTTCAAGAAATTTGCAATATCATTTTTTTTAGGGACCAGTCCATTTTCTAACGTGATTTTGATTGGCCTGTATGTTAGATACCCCATAAATGACTTCATCTAAGAAACTACACCCCTAAAAGTATTCAAAACAGCATTTAGGGAGTTTATTAACCCATTAGGTGTTTCACAGGAAATAAAGCAAAGTAGAGGTGAAATTTTACCTTTTTTTGCAGATTTTCAATTTTTATCCATTATTCACAAGAACACGGTAGATGTCATCAGGGAAATGCAACTTAATATTGATTCCCTAGATTGTGCCATTTTTAGAGATATGCCATATGTGGCCCTGGTGCGCTATTTGGCTCAACCACAGGCCTCAGAATAGGAGGTGCACCTATCGGACTTTGGGGTCTCATTTTCAATACGATTTTTTCATTCCAAAAAAATATTTATTGTTGGAGATAATAACAGTGAAACTGTAGACACAGTGTATGAAACTATACAAATGCTAGCAAACAGATAGTACAACTAACAAAGATGCTGTACATGGCTGTTATAGAGAAGCAATGTGTCCTGGTCTCGAGGACTTCCGAAAGGGGTAGTCACTCAGGAGGCGGTAAGCCTGGATAACACTTAATAAGGATGAGGATCTTTCAATAGTGTCCATTAATACAGTATGTCTCAACCTTTAGGGTAACAGCAGATAATAATTAAACAAGTAAGTACAATAAAGTGTGCTCATTGAGGGCCCCTCATAGTCAGAGGAGGTTTTAAGCAGGCAATTCTTACAGCTTATCAAGCCCAGATTTGTGCACGTTTACCTGTATACAATAATGCACTCCAACAACAAATAGTACAAACAGACTGAGAACAAAGGGGAAGGGGGAAGATCGAGCCAACCGGTGTCAGGAGTCCAACCCACGCACCATTCTTCAGAGTGGGTCACAGTATTGAGCTATACTGGTTTGATTGACGAAAGTAAACCCAGTCCCCCAGACTCTATGGTAATTCAAAGAGTCTTTTATGAGAATCACAGCGTATTTCCTCCATTCTACAAATCCGATGGACCTCTCCGAACCATTCTGATAGGGTGGGACTAGCAGAAGATCTCCACAGCCTTGGGATGGTTGCCTTGGGCGCATTTTAATAGTGTGAGAAATTAGGCGGTTTCTGAGGGAGCGGTGGGACCCTCGAACATTGAGGAAGAGCAGAGTGACCGGGTCATGTGCCAGTCGTTCACCCGTGATCAGATGGATAGTATGGACCACCTTTTTCCAGAAAGGTTGCAATGCCTCACACTCCCACCAGATGTGCAGCATCGTTCCCTCGGCCTTTTGGCATCGCCAGCAAGTACTAGACGTTTCGGGGAACTGAGCATGCAACAATGACGGAACTCTGAAACCATCTAGACAGAATTTTGAAATTGAGTTCTTGTATTTTGATTGCAACAGAGGTCCCTTTGAGGCGCACAAACACCTCTCCCCACTCTTCATCCGAGAAGTTTCTCACGAAGTCCTTCTCCCATGCTTTCTGATAGGTAAAGCGTGGTGAGTCCTCCTTTTGAAGTAGCAGGCCGTAGATTCTGGAGAGTACATGGGGGGAGTGTTGCGTCTGAAGGCACCATTTCTCCAACGCTGTAAGTGTTCGTCAAAGTGCGAGAGGTATTCATAACTGAGCAGAAACTGCACAGCTGATAATAGCACAGTTGGGGAATATCCCTTGTGTCTGAGAGTCCAACCGGGTTCTGATAGGACCTGATCGCCCCTCCTCGTTTACATCCATCATTAGCGTGAATCCTCTAGCCCCCCCCAATCCAATTTCACCCTGTCTTAGTGAATCTGGGACTCCTGGGTTACCAGACATCGGGGTGATTGGGCCCCAGGGCGGGAAAAATATGCATAGCCGTGGGAAAGGATCTGTAAGTGCGTATGGTGGTTTGTAGAATGTATGGGGGTCCGAATAGGATTTCCCTGGGCAAGAGACTAGGGGGCAAGCCAGGGCATTGCCGCTACTGGGGAGCCAAAATGTGAAGCCTATTTGGACCCATAGTTTCGATTCAGAACTGTGAAATCCATCTAGTATCCGCACTGCTACGCAGTTTAAGGTAGTACTTCTGGAAGTCGGGGGGGCAGGAGGTCCCCTTTCGTTCGGGGCGCTATTAAGGTGGATCTGGAGAATCCTTGGATGCCCTCTGTGCCAGATAAAGCCCGTGTTTTAGGCCATTGATTGATTTAAAAAAGGGTTTTGGGAGTACAATGGGAATCATTTGGAACAGGTAGAGGAGACGTTGGTAAAGTACTCATTTTAGGATGTTAATTCGACCCAGCCAGGAGAAGTCTTTTCTATCCCATCTAGTGAGGTCTCGTTGGATCGAATTCAGTATCGGGGAGAAATTTAGGTCAAATGTGTTTTTAAGGTTCGATGGAATGTGAACACCTAAGTACTTAATGGAGGGGGAAAAGCCCAGGAGAAGGGATACTGTGTCCTCAATCGGACACCAGTCTGCAGTAGCGTGAGGTTTAGGCTTCACTTTTGGGGCCATTTTCACCTTGTGGTTACTAAAGCGACCATAGATGTCAAGGTGCCAAGATTGGGGGAAAGGGAAAAACCTAAGAGGCTCTGTGACATACAGGAGGAGGTCATCAGCAAAGGCTGAGCACTTCACCTGTACCTACCACATTTAATTCCCCTGATGGGTTGCTATTGGCTCGGATGTCCTGGAGAAAACCGTTCCATTGCTAAAGTAAAACAAGAGAGGGGAGAAGCGGGAAACCCCTTTGCCTGGTACCATTGCGTATGGAGAAGAGGGAAGGAGAGGGGCCGTGACCCGGATCTGAGCCTGGGGATCGTTATATAACGTCAAAATCCTTGCAAGAGTGATCGGACCCAGTCCAATATTTGCCAGCGAACCAAACAGGAATGACCAGTCTACCGGGTCAAAGGTTTTCTCGGTATCTAGAGAGAGCAGCATGGCAGGGGACCTTGGTCCGGTTCACCAGGTCAATAAAGGGGAGAAGGTTTTCAGGACATTGTCCCTTCCCCTCCCTCGTAGGAACAAATCCCAACCTGGTCAAGGTGTATGAGATCTGTTAACAGGGGGTTCGGGGCGCATTGCAATCAGTTTTGCAAATTTTCTTGGCGTCGGTGTTGATAAGGGAAAATTGGTCTATAGCTCTGACAAAGAGCAGGGTCTTTCCCTCTTTTGGGATAACTGTTATGTGGGCTTTCAGGAATTCAGGATCAAAAGGCATGTTACTGGAGACTGTGTTGAAGGAAGTCAGGAGTGGGGGAGAAATTTCCTCCTTTAAGACTTTGTAAAATTTAGCAGTGAAGCCATCAGGCCCTGGGCTTTTCCCTGCCGGTAGGGTTGCAATGGCTGACTGAAGTTCCTCCTGGGAGAATGGGGATTCCAAGGAATTTAACAAGTCTGGTGAGAGAGAGGGGAGAGCAGTTTTTTCCAAGTATCGCTGCAGATCTGCACTCCAGTCCCCAGTGCTCGCACCAGAGGTCAGTTTTGGTAATTGATAGAGCTTGGAGTAATATTTATGAAAAACCTCTAATATGTCCTCTGTCCTCTGTCAGATGTTTTAGGTCACCACTTGAGGTTTTAATCTGGGGAACAAACAAGGATGCCCTCTTGTCCCCCAGGGCACGGGCGGATTCTGCCAGGCTTGTTGCTCCATCGTAATACCCTGCTTCCCTGACCTGCCGATACCGCCTATGTTTCCTTTCCATTAGAGAAAGTACTTCATGCCGCAGTCGGACCATCAGCCTAAAATCTGCCTCAGAGCCAGTGGACTTATGTGAGAGTTCCGCTACATGTAGCTCTCTCAGTAAAGATTGAAGTTTAGCAGCAGCCTCTCGCTTTAGACGAGCCCCATGCTTTATTAATATGCCTCTCAGGACACATTTCAGTGCCCCCACTGTATCTGCGGTTGTTGTATCGTCACCCTGGTGAATGGTACAAAAGTCCTTGTAGCTAACTGGAGTTCCTGTAGGCAAAAGGGTATCTTGCAACAAGGATTCGTTTAATTTCAGCAAATGGGGGTCGTTTTAAAGTGAGGAAGGTCCAGGTCGCAATGTACCAGGGGCATGGTCAGAGTGGGTCTGACACCTATCTTGGCATCCACTGCATGTGGAGGGGGAGTGTTGAAGAAATATAAAATCTATATGGCTGTAAGATTGGTGCGGGTTGGAACAAGAAGGAATAGTCTCTTTTCCCTAGGGTGCATGAGGGGCCACACGTCTGAGAGTTGCATATCATGCAGTAGGCTTAAGTTTGTCCCAAATTTTTCGCTAGGGACAGACGATCTTCCCAGAGAGGTATCCAGGGAGGGCTGAAGAACTAAGTTGAAGTCTCCACATAAGACTATCTGTCCTTGGGTGAAGCACGTGAGATCATCTAGCGTCTTAGACAGGAAAGGGATCTGGTTCTGGTTTGGAACATAAATGTTGGCCACCGTATACGTGTGGCCTTGAAGGCTATATTTTATAAAGACGGCCCTACCCTCGTTATCCGCCTGGGAATCCAATACCGTAAGAGGCAGGGATTTATGTATCAAGATGGCTACTCCCTTTGTCTTGTTCAGGGGGTTGCTGCTATGGTACCAGGCAGGGTAATATTTTTTTCTAAGAACCTGGGCATGTTCCTGCAACAGATGGGTCTCCTGGAGGCAAACTATATGGGATTTGGCTTTGTGGAGGTTATATAGGATCTGTGACCGTTTTTCGGGGATGTTGAATCCCTTAACATTAAGGGATGTGATCTTAAGGTTATGCATTAAAACAGATATAGTGCGACTCACCTCGATCTTCAGATTTCGGCGCGATCCGCGACAGACACCCCGACACCGGCCGGCTCATAGGAAAGGGAGGGGAAGGAAAACAAAACAAATAGGCAAAACACAGCCTAAATAGCACAAATAAACAGTGCAGACTAATCGCTGCAAGCAGCCAAGCAATAGTCATAGCCCGGGAATACATCCATGGGGGGAAGGATGCATCCATTGCGGAAAAACAATGCAATCATAACTATCTATTTCTGCAGTAATGAACTTCTACCGGCAGGAAGGTAGATAAGGCAGAGACAATAACAGGCAGGATAGCCATTATTTCTAGCATAAGACATCTGCGAGATATACAGAGCATCAATTCGCCTGTATCTGAGGAGAGAACTAGTAGTGATCTCGAGATGTTCAGCGTGGGGGGCCTAATTGTTGATCAGAGCCCTCAAGCACTCGTCGCCGGCGGTTTGGACGCTGGGATTTTGGAGAGGTTGTAGCTGCAGATCGGCGGTCTGCTCGCTGCCTAAGGGGGGTAGCTGGTGTTGCAAGCGGGTCTACTGCTGATGTCCAGTCCGGGAGGCCGACCATGGGTAGGCCAAGGGCGGAGGTGAAGGAGGGTAGATCCGCGGGAGATCGCAGGGTCACCAGGGCATCCCCATGCTTAACTTGGAGGGCAAAGGGGAAGCCCCAGCGATATTGAATCCTGCGTTCCTGGAGAAGCGCAAGGAGGGTTTGAGCGCAGATCGCATACGTAGAGTCCTTCTAGAAAGGTCAGGATATAGGCCAATGTGAGTATTCTCAAACATAACAGCCTGCATAATTCGCGCTTTACGGAGGATTTCCTCCTTGAGGGAGTAATGGTGGATTTTGGCAATATAAAATCTCTTGCTCAGTAGGGTCCAGGCTTTGTGGTCGCAAGGCTCTTTTGGGCCCGGTCAAAATTTTTATGAAAGTGTCTTCGGCCTACCCCGAATGCGATTGAAAAATTTTGGTCAGAGTTGTTATCAGCTCTACCGTTCATACTGACTCCGTGAGTCCCTTCACCCTGACATTGTTGCGCCTGTTACAGTTTTCTAGGTCGTCTAATAATGTGACCAGCTGGTTATGGCGCTGCTCTTGGATAGCAAAATGAATTTGAAGACAGCAACAGCACGACTAGTAGTGTCCTGTGATTTCTCTAAGGTCTGGTACTTGTCCTGAAGGTCTGCTACTTCAGTTTGCACTGGTTGAAGATCCAGCTTCCACGCCTGCCGAAGATCCTGGCCCAGTTGTCTAAGATCATCTTTAGCTGGCAGGAGGGAGAGAGAGCTCGGAGCTCAGGTGTGAGGCCAGGGTGGTTAGGGCATCATCTGGCGGTGGCCAAGGCCGAGGTTTTGGGGAACCATTTTCTGCGCCAACATTCCTGATGCTTGCGTTTGTGCATTTTTGGCACGGTGGTGAAGGGGTGATGCTATCTCCCAGGTGGGGGTCCCAAAGGGTGCGAGATCCAGACGGCATCCTGAGGAGGGGTTTTATTGGCCCTTTGCTAGATCAAAGGGGTATTGTCCTGGCCCCCTGTGGAATGGCCCCTTATGGGAACTTTCCTGCTCCGCAGATACCCCCAGCATTGTATAGGGAGCGGGATGGTTAGGGCGTCCTGAAGATTCAAGTAGGGCCGCATGCCCTCCCGTTGTTTCGGTGGGTTCCCGCCGTGCGGAGCCCTCAGGGGCGACGGACAGCCGTGGGTCCATGGCCGAGGGGGGGTGAGCTGAGTATGGCGTCGGGCGGGCAAGAGGCGACCCTGCTACCCCTCGCTGTGGAACTTGAGGGGCCTCAGAATCACTCTGCCCATCTCCTCCAGTCACAGGTGTGGATGGAGCTAGCTGCATAGCGTCCAAGGGGTGGCCCCTAGGGGCCTGAGCCCACTGCATTTCACTCATATATGTGGGCGCCGGTGATGCAGATCCCTCATCAAATTGGGGACTTGGCGGTGAGCACTCCGACGCACAGTTAGTAGAACAGTAAAGGCCGGTAGCAAGTTCAGACCCGTCATCCCACAGATTCATCCCGTCCCCCCTGCACACATTCTTGGATGCCGGAGGTGTGCTCTGAGGGCGGTTAGGGGTCATATCAGCCAGTTGTGGAGAATGCCCAGGGCTCCCCTGCAGTCCCATCAATGGCAGGCCCTCAGGTACCTTATGCGTCTGTAATGGCGGACGCTCCCCCCGTGCTCTCCCCAAAATTTGGGGCCTGGCGCGGTTGATGCGACGGCCGGCCTGCTGGTGTTGCTCTGTCGCTGCACAGGGCCCTCGCACGTTCGGGTCTCAGTCGCCGGGGATAGGGATTGGCAGCACGGGCCGTTGCGGCCTGTTGCCGGGGCTGTCGGGTCCATCTCAGCACCTGATGAATGCCCAATGGGTGCGAGACACGTCCTCCTGGATTCTCTACTGACACGATCCGCATGACCCGCCTTCTCCCGAGCGGCGGTCTTGTTCCGTGCTGCAGCCGACCCGCAGGAGCCAGCCGTTCCCTCGCTCGTCCACCGCCGGTCCGAGTGTCCCTGCTGTTGGCTTCGCTCTGACGCTGAGCAGAGGTAAGGGGATATGGCGCCGCCGCGCGGGAAGGCCCGGGAGGATCCCCGGACTCGTCCAGGCTCTGCAGCGGCATAAAGAAATTTGAGATCGGGATATCCCCTGGCATAGAGGTTCCAGGCACCAGGGTTGCCTTTTTCTGCCGCTTTTGGCTCATATTGAGATCGCTCTCTTGGTTGATTTTGCCTTCCTGCCGGGAGCTCAGAAAATTTGCGTCCTGCTGCTTCACATGGCAAGCCACGCCCCCCTCATTACGATTTTATTTACGGCGCCATTTCAGGTTTGCAGATGCCCTAAGGTGCTAAAACTTAATAAACACCCCTAAAAAAGACCCCATATTGGAAACTACACCCCTTAAGGAATATATCCAGGGGTGCAGTGAGTATATAGACCGCACAGGTGATTCACAATTTTTTTTTTAATGTTAAGCTATGAAAATTAAAAATTTAATTTTTTTTCCAACAAACTGCAATTTTAGCTGAAAATGTTTCATTTTTATAAGGAATCCTGTAAAAAAAAAATCCCAAAGTCCCAAATCCCAAAATCCCCAATTTCTTCCAAGTTCGGCAACACCCTACATGTGGGTGTAAACTGCTGTTTGGGCGCATGGCAGGGGGTACAAGGGAGGGAGCGCTATTTGGCTTTTGGAACGCAGATTTTGGTGGGGCCATGTCGCATTTGCAAAGCCCCCAAAGTACCAGGTGAAACCTTCCAGAAGTCACCCCATTTTGGATTCAACACCCCTCTGGGATCTCATCTAGGGGTGTACTGTGCATTTTGGGCGCACAGGTGTTCCATAGTTTTTTTTTCAGTATTGGGCTATGAAAATGCGGGGAAAAAACGCAGTTCCGCCATTGTTTTTTGGGCTTCATTCTTACAATGTTCGCCGTACGGGATAAAAAACAGGATAACTTTACTATGTGGTCGGTAAAATTACAATGATATAAATTTTATATCTTTTTTTTATGTTTTATTACTTTTACACAATAGAAATAGGTCTATAAAAAATTGCGTTTTTATGTTGTCCTATTCTGACAACCATAGCTTTTTTATTTTTCTGTATACGGAGCTGATTATGGGCTTATTTTTTGTGGGACGTTTTTATTAGTACCATTATGGGGGGCATATGATGCTTTTTATTAAGGTTTTTGTGAGTCATTTTGAACAAAATACAGCAATCCTGGTAGTGTTTTTTATTTTTATTTTTTACAGCGGTCACCATGCGGTATAAATGACATTCTAGCTTTACTCAGCAGGTCGATACGATTACAGTGATACCAAATTTGTATATTTTTTTTCATGTTTTACTGCTTTTACACAATAAAATCCCTTTTATTCAAACAGGAAAACACGTTTTTGCATCGTCGCAGTCTGAGAGCCATAACTTTTTTATTTTTCGGTGTACTGAGCTGTGTTGGGTCTTGTTTGCGGGATGACTTGACGTTTTTATTGGTATAATTTCTTGGGGGACAAGACTTTTTAATCAGTTTTAAATCTGTTTTAAATCTGTTTTTTGGAAGGCAGGGTGACGAAAATACTGCAAACACCGCTCCCTGTGCAGTATCCATGACAAGTTAGCTTTACTCTGTGGGTCGATACCATTACGGCGATACCCAATTTATATAGTTTTTTTTATGTTAAAGCACTTTTAAAAAAAAAAAAAAAAAGTGTTTTTATTGTGTAAATCAATTTTTATGCATCACTGTATTCTGAGAGCCATAACTTTTTTATTTTTCCGTATACAGAGAGATGTAAGGACTTTTTATTTGCGGGATGAACTGACGTTTTAATTGGTACAAATTTGGTGTTCATATGAGTTTTTGATCGCTTTTTATTCCATTTTATGTGCAGCAGGATGAACAAAAATCGCAATTCTTTGATTGTTTTTTACATTTTTTTTAACAGCGTTCATAATTAATATGACACATTTATAGGACAGGTCGTTACGCACGCAGCGATACCAAATATGGGTACTTTATTTATTTTTGATCTTTTTTGGGGCGTTTGCATCTGTAAAGGGGAAAAGGGCGATGTACGTGTTTTTATTTTGTTTTTTGTGTTTGTGTTTGACTTTTTTTCACTTTTTTTTTTACTTTTTTATTTTTTTACACTTCTTTTTACTTTCCCCATAGGGGATTTATAACAGCAATCTTCAGATCTTCTGAAGGTTGCTGTTATAAGGCAAGCCAGTGCATAGCACTGTTGCTATGCACTGGTCGCCATGACAACTGTCAGTCACGATGCCCACATTGTGGGCATCGTGACGTCGCAGACTGCCCCGGGAAGTGATCTTCAGATCCCGGGGCAGTCTGGTAGGAGATCGTTGCTGCACTCTCGTGCAGCAGCGCGACTTAAGCAGGCAGAAGGGGCTCCCTCCTCCTGCCTGCGACTTAGCTCCAACGATCTTAAATGATCGTCGGCCAGGGGTGATGCGGCATGAAGCCAGCGGTAAATTACCGCTGGTCCCATGTCACGATCGCGCGTGGCTCGCCCGCAAGCCCGTGCAATCGCCAGGACGTATGCATACGTCCATTTGTGGGAAGTAACTTCCCGCTAGGGCGTATGCATACGTCCAATGTCGGGAAGGGGTTAAGGGATTCATATATGCTATTACGTTATACTCGGTGTCAGTTTGATACAGGCAGCTATCAGGGCAGCACATGGTCTGCCCTGATTGCTGGCTTCTTACAGAGACAGCCCTGGGACTACTCTAGGTCCCCAGGGCTGACTATGCAGCCATTCCCCGGTCTATGTCGGGGCACCGGGAGTCCCGATCACCCGACAGAGCAGGGGAAAGCCCTTTGAATACGCTGCAGTCACGAACCGAAGTACAGCCCTGTCCTCAGCGGTGTTGCGACGCCGGGCGCCACAATTCCCGATGTCGCAGTGACGTCAAAAGACAATGCAGATGAACGACCTGAGATGCCCGATGTCAAAAGTCGGCAGGTGGTCATTAAGGGTTAAAGGGGTATTCTCACCACATTGATTAGCTTTAAACATGTAGGCAAAGGTAAATAAAACCATTACCATATACATTGCTGTTCTGATTTTGCTTCTTTTCAGAGTTAGCAGCGGATCTTATCTATCAAGAAAAAAGGAAACAAAGAGCAGCATACCCATATTCCTCAATTGTAATCTATGCCTGTGTAAATTCTCTGTACACGGGAGAAACATCGGACTGTGGCTGAAGTTAATGGCACTTGTTCCAAAGGTTAAACATCCTCCAGCACTCAAAATGGATGTCAATAAAACAACACACTTTATTGTATCTTCTCATTAAAACATTAATAAAAACCAAAACACAGACATATAGTATAATTTAAATATGTTACCATATACCATATGTTACCATTTGCGGGAAGTCACTTCCCGCTAGGGCGTATGCATACGTCCAATGTCGGGAAGGGGTTAAGGGATTCATATATGCTATTACGTTATACTCGGTGTCAGTTTGATACAGGCAGCTATCAGGGCAGCACACGGTCTGCCCTGATCGCTGGCTTCTTACACAGACAGCCCTGGGGCTACTCTAGGTCCCAGGGCTGACTGTGTATCCGTTCCCCGGGCTCTGTCGGGTCACCGAGTGTCCCGATCACCCGACAGAGCTGGGAAACCCTTTGAATACGCTGCAGTCACGAACCGAAGTACAGCCCTGTCCTCAGCGGTGTTGCAACGCCGGGCGCCACAATTCCCGATGTCTGCAGTGACGTCAAAAGACAATGCAGATGAACGACCTGAGATGCCCGATGTCAAAAGTCGGCAGGTGGTCATTAAGGGTTAAAAGGGTATTCTCACCACATTGATTAGCTTTAAACATGTAGGCAAAGGTAAATAAAACCATTACCATATACATTGCTGTTCTGATTTTGCTTCTTTTCAGAGTTAGCAGCGGATCTTATCTATCAAGAAAAAAGGAAACAAAGAGCAGCATACCCATATTCCTCAAATGTAATCTATGCCTGTGTAAATTCTCTGTACACGGGAGAAACATCGGGCTGTGGCTGAAGTTAATGGCACTTGTTCCAAAGGTTAAACATCCTCCAGCACTCAAAATGGATGTAAATAAAACAACACACTTTATTGTATCTTCTCATTAAAACATTAATAAAAACCAAAACACAGACATATAGTATGTCTACACATTTTGAGCCTACACAAAGGGCTCTTAGTTGTGACCAGGATCGTGACAATGGTCACGACTAAGAGCCCTTTGTGTAGGCTTGAAACACGTAGACATACTATGTGTCTGTGTTTTTTTATTTTTACTAATGGTTTATTGAGAATATATAACAAACTGCATTGTTTTACTGATATCCATTTCGAGTGCTGGAGGATATTTAACCTTTGGAGAAGACATTATCTCCTACTTGTGTACACGAGCTTTCAACCAGGTTACCTGGCCATCTGTTGGTGAGGTCACTCCCTGCTGTATCATCAGCTTGTTTATGTTACTGACAAACTTTTAAGGGGTGTTTTGGGAGCTAAAGGGGTTTCCTCACCATGCTGGTTCTCTGACTCACAGGCAGTTTGCACTCAATCTGTCTCCTCATGCTGTGGTTAGTTCTATAGCATTGATTATCATATTCAACTTCTAGGGAGCCATTGCTGTGACAGAGCAGGAGATTGTTATCTCTAACAAGATTACAGATAACTTCATGCTTTTCAGTCCTCACAAAACTTGTACTTTTTGTTTACTAAAACTAATATTGTTAGATGTAATTAGTTTGCTCAGATCTCAGTCCATCTGTGGGGTGACCTCACTCTCTGCTCTCTTATCTAACTAGATAACAGACGTCCATCTGGTATGCAGGTAACCATAGAAACCTGTGTACACTCAGAGAGCTGATAAAATGTCTCTTATATCCTGACTAAAGTAAAATCTATTGACCAGTGTATTTAGAAAAAGTCTTCATTTACCGTTCCCTTTATGTTCAAAGCTTACCTTTGTAGTGAAAAAACCCCTTTAAGAGTGTTTGTTGGTCCCTCGGGGCATGGTAAAGAATAGAGGACTCATACTTACGTCCTGGATGCTCCTGTTCAGGCGTCTGGTCCGTTCATCCAGGAAGTAAGCAGTGAACGTTCATTGTTCACATTACAGGTGCAACCAATCTCAGGCCACAACATCACATGACTGCTCTGGCCCGTTATTGGCTGCATCTGTCAGGTGAACGATGTCCATTCACTGCTTCAGCAAAGGTGAACAAGACAGCCGCCATGACGGAACGGGAGCGTCCAGGAGGTTAGTATGAGTCTTCTATTCTCTATCATGCCCCAGCGGACCAATGAGCATTCTTAACTGCCGGAACACCCTTTTACCTTTTAGAACTCTGTAGTCTTGTGCCTTACTGTTAGACGCCTCCATCACTAATGTCCTTCTAACAGGCTCAGCAAGGAATAGCAGAGCTGATACGTCAATCACTACTGTAGAACCTCCCGCAGTCTTATCAGGAAACTATCTGTGAAAAGCAGGCTCTGTGAAACAGCATGGTGAGAACAGTCCTTTAACTTCATTCCGCGCCTCGGTATGATTCCAGTGATACCAAGTTTATATAGTTTTGTTCTGTCTTACTACTTCAAAAAAAATTAGCACCTATAAAAATGTAGAACAGAAAAAAAATCCAGCAGTCATCACAAGCACAATAATAGCCTCCTCAATTATAACCATAGGACAACTCCCCGACAGATTATATGACTGAATAAGAGGAGCAATACATCCTTAAAATAAAAATAATGTATTAAACAATATTTAAAAAAGCACATCATGGATGAATCAGGAATAGAACAAAACAAGGCATTACATCAATAGTAACATATTAAATACTTGTAAGTTCATCATGAACTGGGTAGGATGTATATAGAGCAATACATAGCAGCAATAAGTCACAGTGGACAGTGAGGTGTTTATACATGCATACATCATAGTTGCCAACTTTTGAAAGTGGAAAAGCAGGAGATTGAAGAGGGCGAAAAATTTGCATGGACACACCCATCTTGTTGGTGTGCCACGCCCCTTCAAAAAGCCACACCCACTCCACCTAACTTTGGAAGAAAGCCAGGTAGATGCCCCATCTAGCCAGGTAGTGCCCTTATAGCCCGGTAGTAGCCCTCCATAACCAGGAAGTGTCCCTTACAGGGAGGTAGATGCCCCTTGTAGCCAAGTAGATGCCCCGTTGTAGCCAGGTAGAGCCCCGTCTGTAGCCAGGTAGAGCCCCCTCTGTAGCCAAGTAGAGCCCAATTTGTAGCCAGGTAGTGCCCCCTTTGTAGCCAGGTAGAGCCTTCTTATAGCCAGGTAGAGCCCCATTGTAGCCAGGTAGAGCCCTCTTATAGCCAGGTAGAGCCCCAATTGTAGCCAGGTAGAGCCCTCTTATAGCCAAGTAGAGGCCCCATTGTAGCCAGGTAGAGCCCCCATTGTAGCCAGGCAGAGCCCCCATTGAAGTCAGGTAGAGCCCCCTTTGTTGTCAGGTAGTGACCACTTTATTGGCATGTAGTGCCCACTTTGTAGCCAGGTAGATTCCAACCCTATAGATAATAAACATAAAATAATAAAATCCAAGTACCTCACCAGGCTCCCTGCAGCACGGCCAGCTCCGGGCATCTCCTGGCCGACCGACTCAGCGTCGCAGGGCGAGTGAGTGCAGCCGCGCGTTACACCCCCTGCGACGCTGATTTGTATGTACAGCGCACTCTGGCGCTGTACATACAGGGCGAGAAGGGAGGAGGGGAACGATCCCTCCAGCCGTCTCCCTGTACGGCAGCTGCACGGAGCGTGAAGCTGCTGACTGACTGTGCGACTGCGGCCACACATGTCAGTGAAACTCGCTGGGCAGGTGAGCGGCCGCTGCGGCCGCTTCACCCGCCTGTAGGAGCGGCCCGGCGGCGCCAGAGTAGCCACCAGCGCTACTCTGGTGCCGCGGTCATTTAAAGAACCTCCGCTGCCTGCTGGCGGCGGGAGGTTAGCCAACTTCTGCCGGGTGGCGGGGGGGGGGGGGGGGGGGGAAGACTCCCTTTTAGCGGGACCCCCCCACCCAAAAGCGGGAGAGTTGGCATGTATGGCATACATCAAGCACCTCCCCAGAAGAGAGAAACGCCTGTTTTTTTTCCGGTTTCTCAGTACAATCTATGGTTTCATAAATTGCACCATTAACAGTACATCCTGTCCCGCAATAAACAAGTCCTCGTATGTCTACATAGATGGAAAAATAAAAAAGTTATGGCTTTTGGATGTTGGGGAGGATAAAAACGAAGAGCCAAAAAATTATGACCAGCTTTTAAAAAGGGGTTAACAGGGATGAACGCAGGATTTTAACATTATCAGAACTTCAACTAAAATACCCGGCAAAACATTTTTCATTTTTCTTATATCTACAAGCACATAGCTATATAACCCAGATCTTCCACCGACTGGCACTAGTGGAGTGCAATCTGGCATTGCAAAAATCTTCAGATCACCCCACAACATTGGCTATGTCTACACAGCAGTGGACAAAAAATGGCCTGAAAACCAAATCCTAAAAACGTTCATAAAACTGAAGGCCACATGTATGAAAACTGTCTTGGTCTAAAACTCACTTTGTTGCCCATAGCAACCAATCAGAGCGCCCCTTTCATTACATGTAGTGTACTGGAAAAATGAAAGGGGCGCTCTGGGGCTGCCGAGATGAGACGTTCTGGAGGAATTATGTGTTCTGGAGAATTATCTTCACCCACCCGTCGGAGGCACGGGAGAGGGCGTCAGCTCTTTACATTCTTTTCGGCTGGCCTGAAGTGGATCTGAAAATCGAAACGGGAGAAGAGAGCGACCACCTAGCCTGGGGTGGGGTTAAAATCGCTGAGCCGGGCTGGAGAATTGGAGGTTCTTGTGGGCCGAGTAGATTTCGGATGGGAAAACGAGTGCCCCCAGCAGATAACGCCACTCCTCCAGAGCCAATCTTCTGGCTAGTTTGCTCCGGTCCCCACTTTGTGAAAATTTCTCTCAGCCGATGAAAACGTCTTGGAGAAGAAGCCGCATGTTACGGTCTTACCTGTGGGCCCTTTTTGCGTAAGAACTGCTCCGGCTCCTACAGATAAGGCATCCACCTCCAGTGTGAAGGGTTCTCCTGGATGTACTCGGACATGGCGTGGGTCTCAGGAACCGACAGTGGGTAGACTCGGCCCCGGGGAGGACTGGCACCCGGCAGTAAGTCGATTGGGCCATCGTATGGCGATGCGGAGGAACACTCTCAGCTTGTCTCTCAGAGAACAATCAGCGTACTCCAGATATTCGGGCGGCAGCCCGGGCAAGGGCTCCTAAAGGGGTAGCGCGAGAGCAGGAAGCACCGGCGAGGTGCCACCAAACAACGCCCCCAAACAGTTGGGAACCCCAACGAATCACCTCTCCAGTAGACCATCCGGGATAGAGAGTGGAGCCCAGCCATGGGAGTCCGAGGAGGATCGCCGACGAAGAGCGAGCAACACGTAGAAGGAGACTTCTTCTTTATGCAGCGCCCCACATGGAGGGACAGTGGCTTGGTGACAAACTGGATGGTGTCGCAAAGCAGCTCCCCGCTGACGGATGAGATGACAAGCGGTTTTCCAGGCGTTCCACCGACACCCGATACTGCTTCACTAGGAAAATTGATGTAGAAGTTCCCGCGGAGCCCGGAGTCCAGAAACGCCGGAACTTGGAACGTGATACCAGTCTCTGACACGACCTGCAGGGGCACAACAGGCGTGGAGAGGAGGAGGTTGCACCTGGGAATGCCCTTCCCAAGACCCTGGGTGCGGGAGTTTCCCGCAGGCTTGGGACACTTGGGACAATTCCTCCGAAAATGTTCTGGGCTGCCACAGTAGAGGCACAAGTTCTTTTGCCGGCGCTGGGCCAATTCTTGCTCAGAGAGGTGAGCCCGATCAATCTGCATGGGCTCGTCGGTAGGTGTTGGCGGTTGTGGCGCAGGAGACCACTGGAACACCGGTGCCAGGCGAGGAAACCCGAGGTTGGGCTGACTGGCGCTCTTGCTAAAGCTCCTCCTCCTGTTCAATGAAGCGTTACATCGATGCGGGTCTCTAACCGGATCTGGTCACTGAGGGAAGACGGGAGGTCTCTGGCTGCCAAGACGTCTTTAATTTGGCTTGAGAGCCCCTTCTTGAAGGTAGCACACAGGGCGGCCTCGTTCCATGACAGCTCCAAGGCCAGAGTACGGAACTGTACCGCGTAGTCTCCTACAGACAGGTCCCCCTGGCATAGGTTTAGGAGGAACTCAGTGAGGAACGACTGTAGATCCGCCGTCACTGGGTCGTCTCTGTCCCATAGGGGTGTAGCCCATGCCAAGGCCTTCCCGGAGAGAGGCTGACCACGAAAGCCACCTTCGCACGTTCAGACAGGAACTGATCAGTCATCACTCCACGTGCATAGAGCATTGGGTGATGAACCCCCTGCAAAGTTTCAGGTCTCCGGGCGATTTTAGATGGGAGCGACAGCCGAAGCTTGGGCCCTCTCAGAGTCACAGGAACTGTAGGGGCTGGAACAACCGCTGGAGCTGGCGGAAGTTGCTGCTGCTGGACGAGTTGCAGCAACATGGTGGATAGCTGGGTAAGTTGCTGCGCCTGTTGACCGAGTTGCTGTGACTGGCGGGCAACAACGGTGTAGATCCGCCAGGCTGGGTAACGGGACCTTGGCGGGATCCATGGGCCGGATCCTACTGTAACAGTCTTGTGGTGGATCACTGGACCAACCGCAGGCGATGGGGTAAGCCCCCACCAGGGAGTGGAATTTAAGTGGGTCCCGGTATTCACCAGAGCCCCCGCAAGCGGGATGGTCTTGCTTTCGGCGGAGTCCACCAGGTCACTACCACTGGCGGGGCTTGCCTGCAGTGGCGGCCAAGGGTCGAGGTACAGGAACGGCAGACAGGCCTCGTAGTCGGGTACAGGCAGGTGGTCAGGCAGGGGGCTCAGGCTCGTAGATGGTAGACACGCAGTAGGTCAGGACAGGCGGCTCTGGTTTGTAGTCGGTAAACGTAGGCAGATGGTCGGTACACGTAAGGCAAACAGGAACTCGCTAGACAGCTATCTCCTAAGGAACATACACAAAGGAGCTGGTGAGGGCCGCCAGGAAGAGGCCGGACTTAAATAGTAGCAATGACAAAATAACGGCACACTGCCCCTATAAATTCAAACTGCCGGCGGCGCCGCCCCCCAGGGCGGAGCCACGCGCCGGGAGATGGAGTAGGAGCGCGGTCCGGGTAAATGAATGCTGGCAGGGGACGGGACTCGATCTGACCCCGAGCGCGACTTGAGGTTCGGGGCTCCGCTTGAAGCAGGGGCACGGGTGCGCCTGCGACCCGGGACAGTGGTCGCAGGGGCATCCGTGACAATAGGTGCCCACAATATCTCATGTAACCTCATGCCATCTACTAAGTGTGTAATTTATAATGACATGCTGTCCACTAAAGGTGTAATTTATAAATCACATGCCATCTACCGAAGGAGAGATGTTTTAATTCCCTGCCATCACTGAACGGGTAACTTCAAAACCCATGCTGTCTACTGAACGGGTAATGTATGATTCCATGCCGTCTAATGAATATATTAGATATAATCCCAAACCGTCGATGGAAAGTGTAAAACTGGAAGGGAACTTAAAATGTTTATTTACAAATACCAGAAGTCTTGCAAACAAAAATGGGGGGGAAATTAGGTTGTGAAGGAGGGATGATGTTTTGGGTT
>JAODAL010057901.1:0-22403 GCA_025379985.1 Phyllomedusa bahiana | reverse complement strand
ACGGGGGCGTGAGAGTGTCATCATGCTGCCTGCGCGGCCTGATGACTTCATGCCACCTGTGCAGGAAGAAGATTAGGAGCAGCGGTGTCTGGGGCTTGGTGTCAGTCAGAGAGTGTTTTTGGCACTCCAGGACTGACACTAACCCACTTCTTAATATTAGCTCAGTTCAAAATGCACCAAGGATGCTGGAAAAAGCAAAGTTACCATCAGAAGAGGACTTTCTAATGTGATGATCTGCTTCAGGGACAGCTGCAAGGCGGTATTTTGGGTTGGGAAGAGCCCAAAATCCATGGACCTTCCCATCCTGATAGTATCAGTCTGCAGCAGCCAGTTTTTCCTTGCTGGTATTTTTTTTAGAACATCCAAATGGCCCCATTCACTTTGGCCTCCGTTTGTGGTATCTGTTGGATACCGTAAAAATTCATCCAAAATATACTGTGAGGGGACACTGACTTCTATAGGGAACTGTCATCCTAATGGGCCTACGTTTGCCCTATTTACTGAACGCGTACATTAAGTAGGGAAAATACACTTATACATGGAGTAAATATACCATATGTCTGATTGTTACTAAAGAAAATCCTATGATAAAAAGGCCCAATAATATTACAATACTGGCAGATCATGACCAAATGCGACCACCACATGTGACTATCAGTTGCACGCAGGCACTCTGCAGACTTAATCACCACCATTCAGTGACCATATAGTGGAAGATACCAGTTGTACACAGGCTCTGCACACATAAGAGATTACAGTGCAGTTACATAAAGTGAGTCACAGGTGATGTCTCCTCTGATGGGAGTCGTTCTGTTTTCTTTTTCTTCTCCATCCAGCCCAGACTGACATGATGACTTCTCCCGACCACAACTCGTCTCTGCAGAATTTACCATACCAACATTTTAGATTCCTTACTTTTCCAGCACCTATATATATACCTACCTACTAGAGAGGTCTATATACCTTCATACCTAATGGGGTTTTACAGAGAAGCATGGTTATGCCCCAAACCCCACAGCAGCCGCATTCCTATGAGAGGAATGCCAGGTGCCTGCTGTGGGGATGGGGAATCACCTGTCATTCCTATATAGGCCCTCCAATATATAGGTCTCCTCATTAGGTATATGTCCCACTAGTAAGTAGGTAGGTATCTAACCACTTGGTAGGTAGGTATATAGGTATAGTATCTAAGTAGGTACACAGAGGTCTCTGTAGGTAGGTATACAGCCACTTTCAGTAGCTAGGAAGGTATATAGTACCCCCAGTAGGTAGGTCAACAGGTCGCTTCAGTAGGTAGGTAGGTATATAGGTTCCATAGAAGGATTTTAGGTATATTAGCCCCTCCGTATGTAGGTAGGTAGAAAGCTTTCTTTCTCCTGTGTGGTCCACCAGTAACTTGGTAGTTGCATAGGGCCCCCAATAGGTAAATATGTATATAGGTTCCCCCAGTAAGTTGGTAACTATATATACCCCTCAGTAGGTTGGTAGCTATATTGGGCCACAAAATATGTATGTTGGTGTACATATGTCCCCCAACAGGTTAAAAGTATTTAGAGCTCCCCATTATGTAGGTAGGAATATATGTCCCCTAGCAGGTTATATGGCTCCATATTCTGTAGGTAGCTATAGATGTCCTCTAGTATGTTATAGGGCCCCCAAGTCACTAGGTAAGTGTAAATGTTCTCCAGTAGGTCATAGGGATCCCCAGTCTGTAGGTAGGTCTATAAGTCCCCCAGTAAGTTATAGCCCCACCAGTCTGTAGGTGGGTATGGATGTCCCCCAGTAGGTTATATAACTCCCCAGTATTTAAGTAGGTATAGATGTCCCCCCTGTAGGTTATAGGGCTTCCAAGTCTTTAGGTAGTGTAGGAAGGCACAAGGTGCGGTAGTTGAAGGACGTTATGTGTCACCGATCTGCCTAAGATCGGTGAAATAAAGCCCCTTTGTTTTGGTGTCAGCGACAATAGGCCACTGACACGTTTGTATGTGTAGTATGGCAGTAATGCCGTAATCCGGGTCAGGCTTTATTGGAGCAGTCTATAGAGTTGGGCGGGATGGGCTGCTCCCACATTCCAGTCCTGGGCTTACCAGCCCTATATAAGACCAGCAGGCTCAGGTGAGAGGGGGTGTGGTTCCATTCCTATGAAAACTGCTCAGTGGAGTGAGAGAGCCAGAGCTGGGCCTGGATAACCCTGGAAGCACTACAGAGACCAGCATACGCTATTGTGACTGAAAACCAGGACTGTGATTTATGTTGGTTTTGGCTGAAGCAAGCCCTGCGGTTTATTTTCCTCGTTTATATGACCGATGCCAATAAATCCTGCAGTATTGCACATTGCTAATTCCCACAATTGGTGTCTTGGATGCGGGCAACATCCTGGAGTAAGAGACTGCATTTCCTGGGTTAAGGCGGCTGCTACCCTTAAAAGCCAGACAGGAGTAATGGAGGAGCTGCTGAGGCACCTGGTGCAGGTGAGCACCCAACAGCAACAGGCCCATGCTGAGTCCGTGCGGTCACAGCAGGAAACGAACCAGCTCCTAATCAGGCAGATGGCCATCATGGAGGAAGCAATCCGGGGGAAGGAGACCCCAGCTACACCCCGTCAGGAGGACGGACAGCAGGTGCGGAAAAGGGTACGAGACGCCCTTCAGAAGATGACCCCAGAAGACGACGTGGAAGCCTTCCTTACCGTCTTTGAGCGGGTTGCTGAACGCATAGTTGCCAACTTTTGAAAGTGAAAAATCAGGAGACTCTAGTGGGCGGCGGGCGTAGCGCGCCGCGGCAAAAATTTGCATGGACACGCCCATCTTGTCGGTATGCCACGCCCCTTCAAAAAGCCACACCCACTCCACCTAACTGCATAACGGCTTTGGAAGAAAGCCAGGTAGATGCCCTTATAGCCAGGTAGTAGCCCCCCATAACCAGGTAGTGCCCCTTACAGGCTGGTAGATGCCCCCTTGTAGCCAAGTAGATGCCCCCTCTGTAGCCAGGTAGAGCCAAATTTGTAGCCCGGTAGATGCCCCCCTTTGTTAGCCAGGTAGGTGCCCCCATTGTTAGCCAGGTAGGTGCCCCCATTGTTAGCCAAGTAGTGCCCCCATTGTTAGCCAGGTAGTGCCCCATCTGTTAGCCAGGTAGTGCCCCCATTGTTGCCAGGTAGTGCCCCCATTGTTGCCAGGTAGTGCCCCCATCTTTTAGCCAGGTAGTGCCCCCATCTTTTAGCCAGGTAGTGCCCCCATCTTTTAGCCAGGTAGTGCCCCCATCTGTTAGCCAGGTAGTGCCCCCATTGTTGCCAGGTAGTGCCCCCATTGTTGCCAGGTAGTGCCCCCATTGTTGCCAGGTAGTGCCCCCATTGTTGCCAGGTAGTGCCCCCATTGTTTGCCAGGTAGTGCCCCCATCTTTTAGCCAGGTAGTGCCCCCATCTTTTAGCCAGGTAGTGCCCCCATCTGTTAGCCAGGTAGTGCCCCCATCTGTTAGCCAGGTAGTGCCCCATCTGTTAGCCAGGTAGTGCCCCATCTGTTAGCCAAGTAGTGCCCCCATCGTTAGCCAAGTAGTGCCCCCATTGTTAGCCAGGTAGTGCCCCATCTGTTAGCCAGGTAGTGCCCCCATTGGTTGCCAGGTAGTGCCCCCATTGGTTGCCAGGTAGTGCCCCCATTGGTTGCCAGGTAGTGCCCCATCTGTTAGCCAGGTAGTGCCCCCATCTGTTAGCCAGGTAGTGCCCCCCTCTGTTAGCCAGGTAGTGCCCCCATCTGTTAGCCAGGTAGTGCCCCCATTGTTGCCAGGTAGTGCCCCCTTTGTTGCCAGGTAGTGCCCCCTTTGTTAGCCAGGTAGTGCCCCCATCTGTTAGCCAGGTAGTGCCCCCTTTGTTGCCAGGTAGTGCCCCCTTTGTTGCCAGGTAGTGCCCCTTTTGTTGCCAGGTAGTGCCCCCTCTGTTAGCCAGGTAGTGCCCCCTCTGTTGCCAGGTGATGCCCCCATTGTTGCCAGGTAGTTGCCCTCTCTGTTAGCCAGGTAGAGCCCCCTAAAGCTAATAAAAATAAAATAATAAAATCCACTTACCTTACCAGGCTCCCGCAGCGCGGCCAGCTCCTGCCCGATCTCTTCAGCGGCGCAGGGGGAAGTGAGAGCAGCCGCGCGCGTCACTCCCCTGCAGCCGCGCGTCACTTCCCCTGCGCCGCTGAACTGTATGTACGGGCGCACACACCGGCGCCGGACATACAGGGGGATGAGGAGAGGAGGGAGCGATCCCTCCTGCCTCCTCCCCGCACAGTGGAGACCGCGGGCGGGTGAGCGGCCGCTGCGGCCCGCTGCACCCCTGTAGGAGCGGTCCCGCGGCGACAAGAGTAGCGCACCAGCGCTACTCTTGCGCCGCGGTAATTTAAAGGACCCCCCCGCCTGCTGGCGGCGGGGGGAATTCCAACACCCCCCGGAGGGCGGGAGGGGACCCCCAATAGCGGGGCCCCCCCCCCAAAAACCGGAGAGTTGGCATGTATGGCTGAACGGAGAGACTACCAGCTCCGCAGTGGGCAGATGTCCTGGCCCCCTTCTCACAGGCGAGCCTCAAAAAGCCTATTATGACTTGTCTCTGCAGGGATGCCAGGGAAAACCCTAAGCTAAAATTAGAGATCCTGGCACGCCTGGGCGTGACGGTCACGGTCCGGGCTCAGAGGGTTCACCAGTGGGGATACAGGAGGGACAGACCCCCCGAGGTCCCAAATGTTTGACCTCTTACACCTCATCCAGAAATGGCTGCAGCCAGAGGTCTCTTCCCCAGCCCAGATGGTGGAAAGGGTCATGATGGACCGGTTTGTTGCACGCTCTTCCCAAGCCAGTGCAGTGCTGGGTCGCGCAGGGAAATCCCCAGACAGCGGATGACTTGGTAGCCTTGCTGGAAAGGGATCAGGCCGCGGAGAACGCCATGGGTGAACCAAGACCCGTTGCCCCTCCCTACTGGCGTACCCAGAGTGACTCTGACGGCCCAAGAAGGGGGTCCAAAGCCCCTCGAAAAGCCCGGTCCAAGGCCAGGGGGCTGCCAGAGCCAACATCCAGACCTCCTGTCAGGGAGATCGTCTGCTGGAAGTGCCATGCTGTAGGGCATATGGCGGCCCAATACCCACTCGGCGCGGAGCCCATGGACTGTTCTACAGGTCGGCGTACATCCCTGTTTGCGCAATCCGCCTGTACAGCGGTGATGGACACGGAGAAGGGACTTCCACTCTGTTCACTCAGGGTGAATGGCACCCCTGTCAGGGGACTCCTGGACTCGAGAAGCTTGGTCACTCTCCTGACAGCCTGTATTCCCCATGTTTTAGTCCCAGGGAAAACTTTGGGGGTCACATGTATACATGGGGATACCAAAGTGTACCCCGTGACCCAAGTAACCTTAAAATCTGATGGGGGTACAGTGTCACACCATGTAGGCATTGTGCGGGGATTATTGCACGAAATGATAATTGGCCGGGACTTCCCTCTCTTTTGGGGACTGTGGGAAGGTGCAATACCGCGAAAGCACCCCAAAAACCAAGACAGCCCTGGGAGCACTGACCATGAGGTGGTCCCCGAGTTCCTGTTCTCTGTCTTGGTAGGGGATGGTGAGGAGGAGTCAACCCTCGATGAGACACTGCCAGACCTAGGGGTATCTAGGGGAAATTTTGGGACGGCCCAACTGCAGGATGAAACCCTAAAAGGTACTTGATGGGGTACCCCAAGAGTCAGGGGCTGAGGAAAGATTTCCCCATTTTGCCGTAAATCCGAATTTGTTGTACCAGGTGACCAAAATCCGTGAGGAAGTGGTGGAACAACTTCTGGTTCCAACACCATACAGGCAGATGGTCATGGATCTGGCCCACAGTCACGTGTTGGGGGGACACCTGGGGGCCGATAAGACCGTAGAAAGAATTCTACCCAGATTTTACTGGCCAGGGTGCTACCGGGAAATCCGAGACTATTGCCAGTCCTGTCCCCAGTGCCAGATCACCTTCACTGTTGCCAGTTTTCGCAGCCCACTAATACCATTGCCTATTATCGAGATACCCTTTGAGAGAGTAGCGATGGATTTAGTAGGGCCCGTGGTAAAGTCGGCTCAAGGACACCAGTATATTCTGGTCGTCATGGACTACGCCACCAGGTACCCAGAAGCTGTACCCCTAAGAAATGCTTCCTCCACGGTAAAAGCTAGGGAGTTATGGCACATATTTTCTAGAACGGGATTGCCGAAAGAGATCTTGACAGATCAAGGGACCCCGTTTATGTCGAGAGTCATGCAAGATCTTTGCAAAGTTCTGAAGGTGACCCAGCTACGCACCTCTGTGTACCACCCCCAGACAGATGGCTTGGTGGAACGTTTCAACAAGACCTTAAAGGCCATGTTGAAGAAAGTAGTGGAGAAAGATGGCCTAGATTGGGACTACCTGTTGCCATATCTCCTGTTCTCTATCCGAGAGGTTCCCCAAGCCTCCACAGGTTTCTCCCCTTTTGAGTTACTCTATGGCAGGCATCCCAGGGGACTATTAGATATTGCCAAGGAGACCTGGGAGAGTGAGGTCACGCCCCATAAAAGCGTCATTGAGCATGTGGCACAACTCCAGGAACGGATCACTCAGGTACTCCCTATTGTTAAGGAACACATCTTACAGGCGCAGGAGGCGCAAGCGAGGGTCTACAACAGGTCAGCCCGCGTGAGTCAGTTTAGTCCAGGGGACCGGGTCCTAGTCTTAGTACCAACAGTGGAGAGCAAGTTCCTGGCGAAATGGCAAGGTCCCTACGAGATAGTTGAGAAGGTGGGGGAAGTCAACTACCGGGTCTATCAGCCAGGGAGAAGGAAGCCCTACCAAATATACCATGTTAACTTGCTCAAGCCATAGAAAGATAGAGACCCCCCCCCCCCAGAGGCATCTTGCTTGGTGTCTCAACCAGAGAGCAGTATAGAGGCAGTAAACATCGCAGAGACGCTATCTCCTTCTCAAACCCAGCAGTGCAGACAACTGCTGCAACAAAATAGGGACTTGTTCACAGAGGCACCAGGGCTAACCCATGTTGTAGAACAGGAGATTGTTACCGAGCCTCATGTGAGAGTGAGTTTAAAACCATATAGGATTCCTGAGGCCCGTAGGAAAATTGTCGCAAAGGAAGTGCAGAGAATGTTAAAATTAGGGGTGATAGAAGAGTCTAAGAGCATATGGTCCAGCCCCATCGTGTTAGTCCCTAAGCCTAACGGTGAGTGGCGCTACTGCAACGACTACCGCAAGCTAAATGAGGTATCTAAGGTCGATGCATACCCCATGACCCGGGTTGATAAGCTTATTGAGAGGCTAGGGCCAACCCGGTATATCACCACCCTAGACCTGTCCAAGGGGTATTGGCAGATCCCCTTAGCCAAGGAGGCCCGAGAGAAAACAGCATTTTCCACACCAGACGGGTCCTTCCAATACGTAAGAATGCCGTTTGGATTACAGGGGGCCACCGCCTCCTTCCAAAGGAATATTGACAGGATCTTTGGTCCGCACCGGGATTATGCGTCAGCTTACATTGACGACATAGTCATCTTCAGCCATGATTGGGAGATTCACCTTAAGAAGATCCAAGCTATCCTAGAGGCGCTAAGGAACAGTGGGTTCACCATAAACCCTAGTAAGTGCACCATCGGGATGGAAGAGGCCCATTATTTGGGGTATGTTGTGGGAAGGGGGGAGATAAAGCCCCAAGTAAACAAGATAGAAGCCATCCAAAACTGGCCCCGCCCACTTACCAAGAAACAAGTGAGAGCGTTTCTGGGAATTGTGGGGTATTACCGGCGGTTTATCCCCAAGTTCGCCGAGATGGCAGTACCCCTGACTGACCTAACGAAGGGAACCAAGTCCGCCATGGTCAAATGGTCCCCAGAGGCTGAGGCAGCCTTCCAAACCCTGAAGTCAGCGCTATGCAGACAACCGGTATTGGTAGCTCCAGATTTTTCACGAGAGTTTGTGGTACAAACGGATGCCTCAGAGGTTGCCCTAGGCGCAGTAATGTCCCAAGTGGTCAATGGGGAGGAACATCCTTTGTGTTTTCTCAGCAGAAAGCTGACCCCTGCAGAACGCAATTATGCCATAATTGAGATGGAATGCTTGGCCATTAAATGGGCGCTGGATTCTCTCCGGTACTACCTCCTGGGTTGCAAATTTAGGTTGTGGCGGATCATGCCCCTTTAAAATGGTTGAGGGAGAAAAAGGGCAACAATACCAGGGTCACCCGTTGGTTCCTGGCCCTGCAAGATTTAAATTTTTCAGTAGAGCACAGGCCGGGCAAGCTGCAGGGGAATGCAGATGCCCTGTCTAGGGTACATAGTTTGATGGCTGAAGGTGCCCAGTCCCCCGGCATTGGGCAGAGGGGGGGGGAATGTAGGAAGGCACAAGGTGCGGTTACTGACGGACTTTATGTGTCACCGATCTGCCTAAGATCGGCAAAATAAAGCCCATTTGTTCTGGTGTCAGCGGCAATAGGCCACTGACACAGTTTTGTATTGTTTAGTATGGCAGTAATACCGTGATCCGGGTCAGGCTTTATTGGAGCAGTCTGTAGAGTTGGGCGGGATGGGCTGCTCCCACATTCCAGTGCTGGGCTTACCAGCCCAATATAAGGCCAGCAGGCTCAGGTGAGAGGGGGGGTGGTTCCCTTCCTGTGAAAACTGCTCAGTGGAGTGAACAGTCGTGTGAGAGCCAGAGCTGGGCCTTGATAACCGTGGAAGTACTACAGAGACCAGCATACGGTATTGTGACTGAACCCAAGGACTGTGATTTATGTTTGTTTTGGCTGAAGCAAGCCTTGCTGTTTACTTTCCTCGTTTATATAACCGTTGCCAATAAATCCGGCAGTATTGCACGTTGAAGGACTGCCTCCGTTTGAGCTAATTCCCACAGTAGGTATAGATGTCCCCTAGTAGGTTATAGGTCCCCCAGTCTCTAGGTAGGTATAGATGTTCTCCAGTAGGTTATAGGGATCCCCAGTCTGTAGGCAGGTCTATATGTCCTCCAGTAGTTTATAGGGTACCCCATTATGAAGGTAGGTATAGGTGTCCCCCAGTCTGTTATAGGGCTCCCCAGTATGTAGGAAGGTATAGATGTCCTACCAGGAGGTTATAGGGCTCTCCAATATGTCGGAAGGTATAGATGTTCCTCAGTAGCTTATAGGGCTCACCAGAATGTAGGAAGGTATAGATGAACCCCAGTAGCTTACAGGGCTCACCAGAACATAGGAAGGTATAGATGAAGCCCAGTAGGTTATAGGACTCCCCAGTATGTAGGAAGGTATAGATGTCCCAGTAGGTTAAAGGGCCCTCCAGTAAGTCTATAGGGCCGATTAAAAATACTAATTGTACTCACCTATCCCTGTTCCCCTCAGGAAGTTCTTGATAGCCCCTGTGTTCCTGCACAATTGATGTGACATCATCAGGCCGCTGGACACACATACAGTTGAGTAGACTGCCAGTGCTCCTCGGCCATTTCTAGCCCAGAGAATGCCATGAAAGCCTTCCAGGGAAGAGACCATTTCCATATCCTAGGGAGCATTGCATGGCCTATAAGTCTCCATACACCTCTATAGTGATCTCCACATGAAGAAACAATTCCCTCTAGAGAGACATTAACGACCTCTCACCCAGTCAATCACTACCCTGCGCGGCACAGATGAGAGCCAAACCCCTAAAACAGCTGTCTGCAGATAGATGACTTCCTTATGCCGAGGTTTCTGGCTTGGCTTAAACCTCTAGTTATGCTTCTTTGACGGGTCTTATACAGTAACTCACAAAAGTGAGGACACCTCTCATATTTTTGTAAATATTGTATTATATCTTTTAATGGAACATTACATAAGATCTGACACTTTGATATAATGTAAAGAAGTCAGTGTACAGCTTGTATAACAGTGTAAATTTGCTCTCAAAATAACTCAACACAGCCATCAATGTCTAAACCGCTGGCAACAAAAGTGAGTACACCCCTAAGCGACAACAAAAGTGAGTACACCCATAAGTGACGACAAACGTGAGTACACCCCTAAGCGACAACAAAAGTGAGTACACCCATAAGTGACGACAAACGTGAGTACACTTCTCAGTAAAAATGGAAACATTGTGCCCAAATTGTCAATATTTTGTGTTAATGACCGCCCTCTGCAGAAAGAGGGGTTTTGTAGCTCTCAGTGACACAGTTGCGCTAGGAACAGAGCTGTACTCAACAGCTCTGCTCCTAGAGAGGTCTCTGTAAGCCCTGGGAAGCGGAGGAAACCTCCGATCCCCGAAACTTAACCCTTTGATTGCCGCAGTCTGTGACCACAGCATAATCAAAGGGCTTTCCCCTGCTATCGGTGACCCAATGGAGCCCGGGGAACATCTGTACAGTCAACCCTGAGGAACTAAAGGAGCCTAAGGACTGTCTGTATAACAAGCCTGCAGTCAGGGCACACTGTGTGCTGCCCTGACTGCTGCCTGTGTCAGTATGACACAAATTATGATGTATTAGCATATATGAATATGCTAATACTTTTTAAAAAAAAAAAGTTAAAAAAAACATAAAAAAGTGTTGAAAAAATAAATGAAATACAGTAAAAATATTTAACCCCTTACTGACAAGGGACGTATGAGTACGTCATAGTGTCGGTAAGGGGCTTTGTAGCAGGATCACTAATTGCAGCTAACACCTACCAGTTACAGCGCAGGATGGAGCCACCACCATCCCGTGTTGTTTAACCTCTTAGACGCTGCAGCAAACATGATAGTGGCGTCTAAATGAATGAGAAACGGTGCCCCGCACCGTTCCTCATTAAATCTGGGCCCCTGCAGTGAGATCACAGGGCCAAGATTGCTTAACATGGCGGCTGGAAGCCTTGTAAAGGCTTCCATCACCGCCATGTTTTCTGTTTTACTACTTCCTGCCCCAGACAGGAAGTAGTAAAACCGCCATCTTTGTTTACCCAAATCTTTGCATTACAATGTATTAGGCTGTATAAATGTTGCACCCTAGGGGGACTCAAGGTTAAAGTAAAAAAAAATGTTTTAAAGTCTAAAAAAATGAAAAAATATTAAAAGTTCAAATCACCCATCTTTTGCCATTTTACAAATAAAAAATTAAAATAATAAAAAAGTTACACGTATTTGGTATGGCCGCATCCAAAGAAGTCTGAGGTATTAAAATATAACATAATTTATCCCGTACGCTGAACACCGTAAAAGAAATAAAATTCCAAATACCAAAATTGTGTATTTTGGTCATTTCACATCCCCTAAAAAATAATAAAAGATACATTTTATATGTATATATATATATTGTGGCAGAGCGACCTTGGGTTGTTTCATGGTTCTGCCACTAGGTGGCGTACAGGGGTCCACCTGCTAGAAACGTGCCACCGAGGGCCTGGTCTCGGTGGGGGACGCCAGGTGTTGTCAGTCAGCAACATTATGTAGTATGGTTGATGTCCAGCCATTATGGGCTGGCTTGTCCCGGGACAACTGCAGTGGGTGGGTGGTTGTTCCCACATTCCAGGTCCCCATGTTCTAGTGCCAGATCTTACTAGGCCTATTAAAAGGCTGGTGCTCCAGGTGAGGGGGGGTGTGGTCTGCCACCTGGAAGTTGGAGCAGCAGAGCTGAGGAGAGAGCTCTGGCCCCCAGAGGCTTGAGGAAAGCTTTTTACAGTTTGGTGACTCTACCGAGGTGCATTGGTGGTACTGGATGCTAGGTCCAGACCACATATAGAGAGGGACTAACAGTGTGTTTAGTCAGTGGCCTGACGGCTGAGGTTTTTTGTTTGTTTTTGTATGCTTTCCTGTGCCTCATTAAAGCTGGCTGAGGCCAGTGTTAAACTAAAGCCTGGTGTCCGAGTGCCAATTCGCTTACCAAAGGCTAAGCAACCCCGGGATGGTCCAAGATGGCGGCTGAAAGTGAGTAAAGCGTCACAATAATTATATATATATATATATATATATATATAATATATATATATATATTATATAATATATATATATATATTATATAATATATATATATATATATATATATATATATATATGTGTGTGTGTTCAAATTGCCACCCTTTTGCCATTTTAAAAATAAATAATAGAAAATAAAATATTAAAGTTATATATATTTGGTAACACCAAATCCGATCTATTAAAATATAACATCATTTATCCCGTACGCTGAACACCGTAGAAGAAAAAAATTCCAAATGCCAAAATTGTGTTTTTTTGGTCATTTCGCATCCCCTAAAAAATAATAAAAGTAATTAAAAAAAAAATCGCATGTATTCCAAACTGGTAGCATAAAAAGTGCAAAAAGTGCTGCCTCACTCACATCTATAGGTGGAAGTACAAAAAAGTTATTGGTCACAGAAAATGGCGCCGCCGCAAATTAAAAAAGTAGAGAATGTTTGGATTTGTTTACGGTAACAAAACATAACGAGAACCCTACATGTTTTTTGTTTCCAGAATTGGATCAACCTGCAGAATACAGAGACCACATCATTTATATCAGAGAGTGAACACCCTGAAAGAAACCCCCGCAAAAGTGGCGCAAATCCTTTTTTTTTTTACATTTTACCCCACTTGGAATTTTTTGAGGTTTCCCAGCATATTCTATGGTGCGATTAATGACACCGTTAGAAAGTACATCTTGTCCTGAAAAATAAAAGCCCTCATATGTCTAGGTAGGTGGAAAAATAAAAAAGTTCTGGGTCTTGGAAAGTGGGGAGGACAAATGAACCTGTCAACCAAAAGAAATGCAAGGTCCTTAAAGGGGTTTTGCCACGAAGTAAAATTGACGTGGGAAGTTGGAAAATTAAATAATAAACATTTTCACCATTCATCATTATTTAAATTTCTGCACCGTTTTTGTCTTAGCTGCTCCTTTAGTGATCCGTTGTTTACAGCTCGTCTCCAGGGGATATGACCAGGACTGAGAGCTCCTCACTCCTGGTCGCACATGCTCAGACATCACCTCTCCTCTCAGGCAGATACTGAGTTTTAAACCCCAGGTGCTGTCATTCTACTCCTGTCCTTTGGACTAGTTAGTTATAAGTCAAACAGTGCAAATAAAAAAAAGAAACCTCAATCAGGTCTGTGCTTTGATAAAGAGGAAAAAAAAATCCACATATTAAGTTCCTGCATTTGAACCGAGGACCCTTGTGCTGTAAAGCAAAAATGTTTCCTCTGAGCTACAATGTAGCTACTTACAATTCTATACATAAACAGACCTTTCTTTCACTAGAGAGAGGAAAGGACTGGTGATGTCATCCTGCTGGGTCACATGATCTGCAATTCAAACAAATCACACACGTCCCCTTCTGAGCACACAGAGCTGAAGATTTGGATACAGGAGATATGACATGAGATCGTGGCAAAACCCCTTTAAGGGGTTTTCTCACCATGCAATTTCACAGAGCCGCAGATATCTTCAGACTCACACTTCCAGGTCATGCAGTGGGTGGTTCTATAGCAGTGATTGGAATATCAGCATTGCTATTCCTGTTACAGTGATATGACTGCAGATTTATAATGTATAGTCCACAAGGCTACAGAGCTCTAAGGCTTTAAACGTGTCATTACCTTAGGTAAAAAAATCTTCTGTGCTAGAGATAAGACTCACCAGGGAGTTACTCACCATGGTTATAATGACTAACTGACGCAGCTTGGGTCAATCAGATAAGAGAGAGCAGGGAGAGGTGGTCGGTGACCTAGAGAAACTTGTGTGCACTGGCAGTAGATAAAATCTTCTTTATCTCCTGAACAAAGCAAAATCAAAACATCAATGTATTTGGTAATAGTCTTCATTTACCTTCATTGTGGTGAGAAAACTCCTTTAAGGTGCCATGTAGATATTTTGAGGGCTAAATTAGAAGCAAACATGACCAGATTTTGCTCAGACCTTTGTTTGACATAACATGCGCACAATAAACACTAAAGAAGAATGGTGGACCACAATATCGGGTTGATTTTTTATGGAATGGATAGCTTCACAGCACTCTAGTAAATTCAGGCCTTGCAAACTGTGTCTTTCTACAAATTCGGGACAGAGTCAGCGGTGGGAGATGTTCTGTCTAGACACGCATTAATGGTAAAATTAAAATCACCCCACCGTAGCAGATGAGCGTGTTGCAGAGTTTCCGGCTTATTGCACATTTGTCGGAAGAAATATACTAAGTTGTCATTGGGGGCAATGAAAAGTTTCCCATCATTTACCTTCCTACTGGGTCCCTAATGGGACGTAAAATCCAGAGAGGAAGTTGATTTATTAGAAAGGTGAGGACACCCTTGTTTTTAGGCTGGAGAATGGAGTGAAATATGTTAATATACTGCTTGTGAAAATACTTGTGTCAAGAGGTAGCAGATGTGTTTCCTGGACACATGCACAATTGATTTGTATTTTTCATGTTAGGGAAAAAAAATCTTTTTGGGCGCCGAAAAATAAAAATCTGAATAACATCTCTCCTATACCTAGAAATTTTTGTAATGTGCATTAATTGCCTATAGTAAACAGCTCTGTGTCAAGCTCAGGAGATCGGGTGACTACAGAGGTTTTGGCCCTTGGGGATAAGCACCTTTGTTCCTGTCTCCAAAGACTTCCAAGGTGAGGGAAGCAACAGGTATTGTGCACTGAGACTGAGGTTGGGAGGGTGAAAGGTAGACAAAGCACAGCAAAGGATCCTGGGACTTGTAGTTTTCTTACATTTTTACATAGTATGGTTCAACCAAGGTGGGGAAAATGTAGATGAAGGGAGGGAAGCTTAAAGGGAACCTGTCACATAGATTATGCCCCCCTTGCTGAGGGCAGCACAAGCCTGTGTCAGACCTGCTGTTTCCAGCGCTGTGTCCCTTATTCTGTAAGATGCAGCAGTTTTAGAGCATTTACCCCTTAAATCTTTTTCATGAGCAGGTGTTAGCTCCACCCACCAAAGGCTAGCTCCGCCCATTGACAGTTATTCACATTTTTCTACCTATTCAAAGTAACAGGTTTGTCAGTTGAGGTGGGCGTGGCTAGCCTCGGGTGGGCGGGGTTTGAAAAAACTGACACTGAAGGACTCTTCAAATGACTCTTCTAAGTGAAAACTGAAGTTTTGAGCACTAAATACACAAAAACTCCAGCATCTTACAGAATAAGGGACACAGTGCTGGAAACAGCAGATCTGACATTAGCTTGTGCTATCCTCAGCAAGGGGGGCATAACCTATGTGACAGGTTCTCTTTAAGCCTAGTTTCCCTACTGATGAAGGCTTTGAACCTCATAAGGCAAGAACCAATCTGCTCCAAGGAGTTGCCACCAGACAGGATCTAAAATTTTATATGGCTACATATGTATTAATATTCTTTAGTTTCAGGTACTTATCTAAGCCTTTCTTCAAACCCTCACCTGTTCCTGCTGTGCCCAGCTCCTCAGGCGGCTATTCCACAGATTTCCAGTTCTCACAGTGAATGGTTTTCTCATCTGAAGATTGAATCCTTTTTTCTCCAGCTTAGGGGAATGTCCCTTTGTCTTTGAGGGGGCTTTACATAAAATAATTTTTCCCCATACTTTTTGTAGGAACCATTTATATATTTATATAAATTAATCATGTCCCCCCGAAGCCATCTTTTCTCAAGACTAAATAAGTTCAATTCTACTAACCTCTCCTCATAACTAAGATGCTCCATTCCCCTTATAAGTTTGGTTGCTCGTTTTTGCACTCTCTCTCTAGCTCTATTACATCTTTTCTATAGACTAGACCTCAGAACTGAACAGCATATTCTAAGTGAGGTCGCACCAATGCTTTATACAGCGATAGAATTACATCCTTGTCCCGCGAGTCCAGGCCTCTTTTAATACAACGTAATATCTTACTTGCCTTAGAGGCAGGAACAACTGGAGATGGATTTTGTCCAAAGATGTGGTGTCCAAAAAGGTCTCTATGACGTGTTGAATTATAAGGTATAAGATCCTTCAAAACCACAGAAAAACATAACAGTGCAGGGTGAAGATTAGAAGACCATCAAGAAACAACAAGATGCATCACTTACTCCAAATCTGACTGAGGGGGTGCTGCCTGACTTGTATTATTTATTTGATGCTAAATAATCTAAAGAGCATACCCAAAAAATCAATAAATGACACCAATAAAATATAATAAAGTTTATTAATTATACATATTAAAACATGTACAGAACAGCACAGACGTATGATTTTAATATGTATGATTAATAGTTGTTTTTTTATTTTATAGGTGTCATTTATTGATTGATTTTTTGGGGATTTTGGGGATCATTGGCCATGCTCTTTAGGTTAAAGTTTTCTGTCTAGTTGTTATTTCTAGGAGTTTGTAGGTTTTCATTCTATTTGATGCTTTTTAAATCCCTTTAATACATTCTTATTCATTGAATTTTTCAAGACAGAGGGGGAGTGACGTCCTTTTTCTCTTCCTTCTGACCTCTGTGGAATTGCTGAAAGCTGACTCACTCATAGATGTATGTGCTGCACTTTTGTCAGCAGAATCACCACTCCAGGGAAGGAAAGAAAGACTTATTGGCTTCCTCAGGGGAGGGTCTGATGATGCAACTGCCCAAATATGGAGAAGTTACCATATAAGGACATTTACATCATCGGAGCCTCCCTTGGGGAACCAATCTGTCCTGTTCCTTATCTATGGAGTGATCACTCTGCTGTCAACAGCACAAGGACAGTGTATACCATTATACACATATACAAAGGAATACGTTGCAGTCTTCTGTTCGATGCATACTTCTCGAGTTCTCCTGATACAGTGTATACCTCTGGGTGTGAACCCAGCATAAAACATATTCCATATGTAAATACTGACTTTAACCCTTTAATGACCACCCAACGACTTTTGACTCCGGGCGGTACAGATCGTTCGTCAGCATTTGCGGCTCCTGGTGCAGCAGCAGCACTGAGAACAGAGCTGTACTACGCAGGCCTGTGCTCAGTGCAGCCTCTGCAAGCGCCGGGGAACGGGGAAACCTGTCCGAGACAAAGGCTACGTGCACACAGCAAATGACAAAATGCCGTCCATAATACAATGGCATTTCAGTATTTGTTGTGTAGCCAAAGCCTAAGGAATCCTTGGAAGTGAAAAGTGTAACTCGATAGTGTATATCTAAATTCCTCGCTCTCTGTATATACTTTGTAACTAGAATGAGCATTCGACATTCAGGACTCTGGGAAAGTTTTTTTTCCTCTGTCTCTCTCTCTCACATGGTGATATATCCTGCAGATTATTACACCTCTGACCTCTACAGATCTGCAGAACAAAACTAAACACTTTTTGTGTTTACAAGGGACTGCACATCTGTCTCACAATTTTTTTTATGTGGGAATGCACAGTACAGCTGTGTTCTCTCTCTGTGTTGTACGCGGGACTGTGCATCTGTGTCACAAAAGTGTTTATGTGGAACTGCACATCTGTGTCACAAAAGTGTTTATGTGGGACTGCGCATCTGAGTCATAAAAGTGATTTACGTGAAACTGCACATCTGTGTCACAAAAAATGTTTTATGTGGGACTGCAAAGTACAGCTGTGTTCTCTCTCTGTTTGTGATTTACATGGGACTGCGTATCAGAGTCACATAAGTGGTTTATGTGGGGCTGCACAGTACAGTTGTGTTCTGCCTGTGATTTACATGGGACTGCGCAGTACAGCTGTGTTGTCTTTCTGTGATTTACATGGGACTGCACATATGTGTCAAAAATTATTTATGTGGGACTACACATCTGTGTCACAAAAGTGGTTTATGTGAGGCTGCACAGTACAGTTGTGTTCTGCCAGTGATTTACATGGGACTGCACAGTACAGTTGTGTTATCTGTTTGTGATTTACGTGGGACTGCGTAGCTGAGTCACAAAAGTTAATTACGTGGGACTGCACAGTCTAGCTTTATTCTCTGTCTGTGATTTACGTGGAACTACACAGTACAGCTGTGTTCCCTCTCTCTTCTCTCTCCTTCCCTCGAGAATGGTTTATTACCATCCTTAGCCTAGGGCCACACAGCCTAGGACAAAAAACAGAGAAAACTAAATCCTAAAACCGTTCTTAAAACTGAATTTTAGTCTAGTTCTGGGCAAAAACCGCTGAAAAAACGAGCGGCTTTCTCAAACTTCTTCCCACGACTTATTTTTTCAATATTCGATCGCTGTAACCTTGGATGCTCTTATCCCAGAGCTCAGGTCGAAGATGTACCTTAACAAAAAGAAAATATTTAAAAATGAACACTATAATTCTGTAAAATCCATGAAAAAAGTTATATTTTGAAACATAAATTGTTGTCATATATTTCTATGCTAAACGTATAGCATGAAAATGCACCAAAAATAATCAACATACTGACCAATGATGACTGCATGGCATGAAAATGCATCAAAAATATTATACATACTTAATAATTATCACAGCATGGCAAAATTTATTAAAAAAATTCTTCCTATAATTATTTTTTTTTTTTTTGCGCAACCGTATACGTTTACGCTCAACTTATTAATTAGGCTCCCAACATCAATATCCATATGGTGATATGCCTGCTTTGGTGGCATATTGCTGTGTCCTGTTCAACACTGTGACAAAAAATTTCGGTTTTTCACCAGAAGCGTGCCAAAAAAACGTGACAAACGATGCCCAAAACATGGCGAAAAGCCTCCAGATCCTTCACATAGACTTCTGTAGTAACTCTTCTGCTGGGTGCCGTTGGTTTTTACGATAAGTTTCTAAAACCGCTGGTGCCAGAAAACGAGCAGAAAAAAAACGACCTGTGTAGACTACGGGTAATTTTTTTGTATTCAAGTCTATGGGCTGGATAAACGGTCGGATTTTCAGCGGTTTCAAAATACTAAAACCGCTGAAGATCCGACCTTTCTTGTGTGCTGTGTAGACATAGCGTTACTGTTCTGTTGGATGTATCTACTCTGTGCTGAAGAGGGGCAAAAACCCAGAAACAGCTGTCAGAAGATGAACTTCACTGGTTTGGCTTAAATCCGTTTAACATTGCAAGGCTCCTGTGAGCTACATGTGAACTGAGGATAACTACATCCAATAGAGTGCGCTGTGGAACTCCTCAGCTCTTTTCCCATAAGCCTTTGCTTTATGCAAAACAATCAGTGAGGTCTGAAAGGCGAGTAAATCCTCACACCGACCAATTCATTGGTGACTCTCCCCAAGGAAAGATTTTCCCCCTTCTAAGCCATTCTCGCCTTTCACCTAGCCAGACAGTAATTTCTACTCTGCACTGACAAGGAGCAAATACCCCGAAACAGCTGTCTGTAGATGAACTTAATTGGTTTGGCTCAAATCCGTTTCACATTGCAAGGCTCCTCTGAGCTACATGTGAATTGAGGATAACCACATCCAATAGAGGGCGCTGTGGAGCTCCTCAGCTCTTTTCCCAAAAGTCTTTGCTTTATGCAAAACAATCAGTGAGGTCTGAAAGATGAGTAAATCCTCACACCGACCAATTTATTGGTGGCTCTCCCAAGGAAGATTCTTTCCCCTTCTAAGCCACTTCTCGCTTTCACTAGCAGACTGTAATTTCTAACTCTGCACGTGTCAACGGCAGCAAATACCCCGAAACTGCTGTCTGTAGATGAACTTAATTGGTTTGGATCAAATCTGCATTTAGACATTGCACATAAGGCTCCTCTGAGCTACATGTGAATTGAGGATAACCACATCCAATGGAGGGCGCTTTTGGAGTTTTCCTCAGCTTTTTCCAAAGTCTTTTGCTTTAGGCAAACAATCAGTGAGGTCGAAAATGAGTAAATCCTCACACCCACCAAATTTTTGGTGGCTCTTCCCCCGGAAAGATTTTTTCCCCCCCTAAGCCCTCTCGCCTCTCACCTAGCCAGACGTAATTTCTACTCTGCATGACAAGGGGGAAAAACCCCGAAACAGCTGTTGTAATTAATTAATTGGTGTGGCTCAAATCCTTTCACATTTCAAGGGCTCCCCTGGCTACATGTGAAAGAGGAAACCCATCCCAAAAGAGGGTGCTGTGGAGCTGCTCAGCTCTTTTCCCATAAGCCTTTGCATTATGAAAAAAAATCAGTGAGGTTGAAAGGGGAGTAAATCCCAAAAAACTACCATGTACTCTACTTAACAGATGTATAGGTGTAGGAAAACCCCTTTATATAAGAAATGAAGTTGGGTATACCAAAACAATTTAAACCAAAACAACTAAGGTATAACACCCAGAATAAAAATACATAAAACTAACTTTTAAAAAAAAAATAAAGAATTGAGAAAGAAAACGAAAAGACACCCTCAATATACCCTATCAAAAACCCGTCTGCCCCAAAAAGGGGGGAAATCCCCCCAATAAGGGCCCCCCCCACACTGGAACCTAAAAACCTGTCCCTAGCTAATCAAAATGAAAAAAAGAAAAACAATATACCACAAATGGAGTGCACAAACAAAAAAAGGCTGTGATAAATAACAATAAACAGCAATATATTTTGGTTTTAATAATACATGAATTGGATGCGTCATGGAAAGATGATAAATAAGCAAAATATTCCAATATTCCAACGCTTTCCCCCCCCCTAGATATGGGGTTTTCACAGGGAAAAATTGCATTTTGATAACAACAATACGGAACATTAAGGAAAAAAAAAAAAAGATATATGCAATAAATATAACCACGGCCCTTAATGTGGGAAAAAAGGGGGGTAAAAAGAGGACGGGGGCCGGTAAGTCATGTAAGTCCCCGTATCTGTTACTGAGACAGGTGACCTGTCTCAGTAATCAGATGCGGGGATCTGTACATGACTTTTCCTGGACCCCGGGGCCTCTATCTTCAGCCTGTTTTCCATCATTAAGGAAGTGATTTATATTTTTGCATATATCTTTTGTTTTTCCTTTGAGTTCCCTATTGTTGTTATCAAATGGGAATTTTTCCCCCGATGACCCCAGTTTCTAGGGGGGAAAAAGGTTGGAATATTGGAATATTTTGCGTTATTTATCATCTTCCTATGCGCAAACATCAATTCATAGTATTTTTGAACATCAAACGTATATTGTCTGTTGTATTGTTTTTTATCACAGCACTTTTTTTTGTTTTTGCATCCATTTTTGGGTTTTGTGTTTTTCTTTTTTTCATTTTGATTTTCTAGGGACGGGTTTTTTTAGGTTTCCCGTGTGGGGGGGCCCCTTTTTGGGGGGGAGTAAATCCACACACCGATCAATTTACTGGTGGCTTCCCCAAGGAGAGATCTTTCCCCTTCTAAAAAGGCATTTAACAGAAAGGGGGGTTAGGTGCATGTCGCGGTGAGTACTTGCCAACCTCCCGGACCACCCCGGGTTTTCGGCGAGTTTAGGGACCTTGTGCAGCACTCTGAAGATGTGGGATCAGAAGCTGTGCCTGCTCCATCCAAGCAGGAATCACTATATCTTGTCTATGTCACAATAAAGGTTTTCCATTTCCTTAATGGGGTTTTGCCACGATCTAATGTTGACATGGGATCCTCCAAAATGGGTTTTTAATCACTTTTCTAAATATATGTGTTTAAAAAAAAATGAAGCCTGTGAGGCTGCACCCTGATTTAGATCCCCTTAGTTTCCTGACTGTTTACATAGCTAACCGGATGAACTGGTAACCTCCCGGCTGAGCTTTCGTTGTTTTTTCACTTCTTATCTGTGGCAGGAAAAATGAAAAGAGCTTTTAAAGGGAGGGGGGGAAAAAAAACAGGTTGCTGGACTCTGCCCAGCTTTTTTCTGTGTCAGAGCCTGTGTCTCCTGCATAGAGAATCCACTGGTTGTAATGTAATTATTTGACTAAACATGCAGACTCTACCTGCTCAGCCCCGCCCCCTCCCCCGGCTGTAGTCAGTGAACTTACTCCAAGCTTATCTTTACTCCTGAGCAGATAAGTGGGAGAAAACAAAACCAAAGCTTGCACAATACGTTTTTCCCCCGTGGTTTAGCCAAAATAGTTTGCCCCCAATACAGAGACTGAGTATCAGGGGGGGCATGGGGGGGGACGATACATCAAGAGGAGGTGCTTGTTTTTTTAAACACAGAAACCAAGCCCCCCTTTTTTTAAGGCTAAGAGGGGAGTATCAGCCTTTAGGTGAGGAAATCAATTCTTGGCAAAACCCCTTTAAAAAAAAGTTTGCCTGTTTTTCTTTGTGCTGTAATGTTTCCAGTCTGTCGAATCTCATGAACTGTAGAAGTCGAAAAAAAAAAAACTACCTCAAATTTTTTTTATGCATAGTTGATTAATGGGGGTTCCCATCCATAACATTTGTTGCAATGGGTGGGCCGGGGGTACAAAAGTTTTAAGAAAACCCCGACATTACCTAGTTTTCTTCTGGGGTGCCCCCCCACCTTCCCCCCCGGGTTTAAACACACTTTGGGGTTGGGCCCCAGGGGTGGGGGGGGGGGGGCGCAACGGGGGGCGGGGAAAAAGGGGG
>JAODAL010057900.1:0-22404 GCA_025379985.1 Phyllomedusa bahiana | reverse complement strand
TATCCCTTCCTAAAACGCACCATAGCCCCAAACCCATACCCCAGTTTAAAAAAGGGCCCGGGAAAAAGGAGCTTTCAACCACCTTTTTAAAGTTTCACTGGATATTAACTATATCTGTCCTTACCGCAAAAGGGACCATTAAACCGTTTTGACCCCAATTAAAAGTCGGGGAAATAGGAAAAAACCCAAAAATGGAAAATGGGACCCACGTGAAGTAAAAAGGGTTTTTTATTTTTGCCAATGCAATCCATCGTCAGGGGGCGGGGGGACAGAAACCACGCTTTGGGGCCTCGATAGCCCGACACGGTCCAAAATGTTTGACCCAATGCTCATTTAAGTAAGGAAGGAGACTGGGGGGTTTTTTTTCTCCATACATACGTCATTTCCTTATACTCACAAACAGTTAGAAAACAAAAAAACATATAAATAATCACCCAAACACGCGGTTTTTAATTTTAACAAATATCACAAGATAGGAAAAAGGGTTAAAATACCAAATAATGGTAACCACTACAAAATTTTAAGGTTAGGTTAATCGTTTCTATATTTTAAAAAACCCGTTGGGCGCTCTGGTATCAACTCAAAATTTCCAGAATGCCTCTCGTTTACGATTTTGGCGTTCCCAACTCCCATTCGGGGGTTATCTACCTTTCTCTAATAGGGGGCCCCAACTCGTAAACTATCTATCGAGCCTCATGTATCTCTAAAAAATGTTTGGCTGCACCTGAATAATACTGGCCCTTTTTTAAGTATATAAAGCCTTTTTATGCATTTTAAATCTACGGATGTTTCTGCCAAACATATATTTGTCACAAAGGGTACAGTAAATCGCATAAATAACAGGGATGATATCAAAAATAATAAATTTCCTTATGTCCAATGTCTATTCATCTTTTTTTTTGCGTATCAAGGGTAAAATACGAGACCCGAAAGGGGTCGGTTTTTCGTCCCCCCTGAAACCCCCTGACTAAAGGGTTTAAAGCATTGGCAAAAAAAAGCACCTCATTCACTTCATCGCTGGGCCAATTTCCATTTTTGGAGTCTTTTTTTTGCATCGACTTTTATGGAGACCAGGACCCGTCCAAATGAAGGTGAAACACAGCTGGTTGCATGAAGACCACCTGTGACTTTGGTGACTTGACCCTATTTTTGCCTTTGGCATATGTTATTTATTGTATTACTCAGTCGGGGCTTTAAAACACAACCCATATGAACCACTACATCCGTAGACATCTCCCAGCTGGACATCTGCAGTTACATTTGCAGTTACGTTTGCAGTTATATTCTTACCATCGTTATCAGGAGGGTGCAGGTTGAAGGGATTTTTTATCAATTCCCCTTGGTTTTTTTTACTGAGCGGTTCCCACATATAATACCATGAACAGAGCAGCAAAATTAGCTAAAAATTTTGGAACCACTGATTTTTTCAACAGAAACAAGAAAATTCCACTTTTATTTGCAATCGGGAGAAAATGAAAACCAAAAGAACTAAAACCGTGGCCCCCAATTCACTAAAAGTTTATAGGGATAAAGGAATAAACCCAGGGGTCTGCCTAAAAAAAACACCATCATTTTATATACGGAGGAATTCCTCTTTTCAGGGGGGAACCAAGCTTTGTCAGAATTTTCCTACTTTGATCCATTTTAATTTAAAAAGTTTAGAAACCAAAAATAGAGGATGTCAAAACAAATAGAAAAAACTCAACAAAGCAACAGATCCTCAAGACAAGAGAACTATAAACAGTATCAAAAGAATTAAAAAAAAATCTAAAATTAGAAGCCATAATTAGGGAAAACAAAAAAAAACAAAATACCGTAGGGATTTGATGATTAGAAAAACAACGAATAGCTGGAAAAAATGAAGGAACCCAGATCTTATTGAAACAATCACATAGATATGAAAAAAAGGGAAAAAATAACTTTTCTGACATTAACATACGTCATTGGAATTGGGACCAAAATTTTTCACAACGAAGGTTTTAACAACTAAAAAAAATAGCAAACAAAATCAAAACACACAAGAATCTAAAAGGGTAAAGGCCCAAACAAAAAACGACGAAAAAAAACCCGAGGAGAAGGAAACATTGCAACAAAAAACAGAAGGGGAACAATAAGGAAGAAAAAAATTACATCACAAAATCCCTCAAAAGAGGACCTATCGGACAATGTCATAGTCCTCACCCCGACCATTCTTACTTCCTACCAACTACAAGTCCTTAATAAAGGGCTTAACTTCTCACCAACAAATCATTTTTCACTGTTTCCACTTTTTTTGGACATTAACAAATTCATCAGATTATTGACAGTTAAAAACCCCTTTAGGGAAAAAAGCAATTAACTAAAATTTATGGGGAAGAAGAAAACTAGGGAAAGGTTCCACTGAATAAATTAGAGAATTTAATGTTTAAAAACAACTGCCCTCTTGCTTTACAGGTTTTACGGGAAACCCAAAAGGAAAATAACCGCAGTGTAATGTCCACCCGACCGAAAGAGCCCATACTTTTCCCCCTTAAGGCAGAGGGGAACTGATAGTTTCCAAATTTAAACTATGGAAGAGATCTGAAAATTCTCATAAAAAACAAAACAAAAAACACAAATATAATATGACAAGAAGAATATCGTGCCCTTTAATCATTAAAAAACCAAATAAAAAATCTGTAATAAAAAAAGGCGGAAAAAGGGGGGTTACGGGCGGTTTTTGGAAACCTCACGACCACAGCGATTTTGAATCCTTAAGTGCAACAAAAATATCTAAGTTTTTCCCCCGAATCCAATTTGAAATAAAACAAAAAGTCAAAATTAATTGCAGGAGGGGCGTTACCCTGGGGCTATCAGCCTAGATAAACAATATTTGCAACAAAAAACCCAAAAAAAAACCATCTTCTAAGGTGTCCCTAAACCATAAGAATGTATTTCCAACCCACTGCGCCCCATTGTGTCTAGCTGGACAGGGAGGTGAAGTTTAAATAGAGGGGTAAGGGCATCTTCAACCCTTAAACTCTGGTCTTCCAGCATCTTAAAGACAGCACTACGGGTTTAAAAATTTCCCAAAAATTTAAATGCTCCCAAGTACCCAAGGCTAAGCCTTGATGGACACCTTTATTCTATTTTTCCCAACCCCTGAAAAGTGGCATACAATATCATTTACTAAACAAAACATATATCAGGGAAAGGGTTAAAATCTTCATACAAGTGTTAAATTTTCTATTGTCCACAATTTTTTTTAATTTGATGGGACCTTTTTTTCTACAACTTTTTTGGGAGTGCCCATGGGGGCCGCTCACCCCTCCCATGGCAACTCTTTTTGGGCCTGTGGGAACACATAACATAATGTGGGCAACCCTTTTTGTGGGGTCTAATCTGGGAAGGGCACATAAACGACCTCTTGCTTTTTTGGGGTCCGATGTGGGGTCCATACCAAATTTGTTCTGTAACCTCAACAATAATACATTAACTTGAATTTACCTACAATAAAAAACAAGTATACCCATTTCTTACTATTTACGGGATTTCCGATAACAATAGAGTTGTCACCACTTTAATAGGAAAAACCCAAACCCTGGCAACACAAATTTTTTCGTGCAAAAACTTCACCCCTCAAACACACTATGCTCTATCCCCACGGGGGGGTACACCGGGGACGTAGGGCTTTTCAGATAGAATTTGATTATCAAGAACAAATTTCATCATAACAATAATTACGGTTAGAGGAACAGTAAGAAACAAATTCACAGGCGAAAAATAAAATCAAGGATAAAACACAGATCCTGTTGAGAAAATAATAAAAGTCCAGCAAAAAAAATATGGCACCTTTTGCTCCACACTTTTAGCCAATTTCAATTTTCCTTAAAAAAATACATAAAAACATACACACCTGCGACAGGGGATATACTAGCTGAATTACAATGAAGAAAAACACCTATTTTTCTAAACGAAACAAAACCTAGGGGCGAAATTTCAACCCAACATTTTTTTTCGGTATTCAAACCGGAAGTTTGGGGTTCCTTGAAAGTTTCTTCCCGTTAACAAAAAAAGAGAATATTTGGGAAAAACACAATTAAACAAAACCTTTAAAAATTTAAAAAAAGAGAATAAAAAATACATAAGAAATTCATTTAAATTTGGATACCACATTTATTTATGCTATTTTACTGTACCCTTTGTGACAAAAAATTTTTGGGACACACCTAGATTTAAAACTCGCATAACAAGCATTTAATAACTTAAAAAAGGGGCCAATACCATTCAGGTGCCCAAACTTTTTTTTGAGATACAAACACCAATAGAATTTACATTTGGGGGAAGAGAAGGGTAGAAACCCCAAAAAACTGATTGGCAAAAACCCCAAGTACTAAACAGAGGCTTCTGGAATTCACTTGATACCCAAACGCCCAAAGGGTTAAACAAGAAACGATCAACCTAACCTAAAAAATTATATGTGGTTTCATTAACTTGGTATGAACCTATACCAATCTTGTGTAATTTGTTAACAATAACCCACGTTATGATATATTTTGATATTTTTTTTGTTTTCTAAAATGTTTGTGAGTATAAGGGAAAAACGTATTATGGATAAACCCCCCCCTATGCTCCCTTCACTTTCTTAAATACATTGGTGTAAAACAATGTGACCGTGATCAAGGCTAACGAGAGCCCGAAACGCTCGGTTTCTGTCCCCCCGCACCCCCTTCTGAAGATTCATTGCAAAATAAAACCACCTCATCCTTCACGCTGGGGTCCTATTTTTTCCCCCTTTTTGGATCTTTTCTTTCTCGAGCTTTTGACGAGAGCCCCACGCCGGGCGCTAATGAAATGCAACACAGTGGTTGCATGAAATCCTACCCGTGAAAATTTTTGGGGAGCTTTTAGCCTATTTTTTTCCTTTGGGAATTTAGTATTATTCTGGGAAAAAGAGTCCTTTTAACCACCATTTTAGTTTCACGGACATTAACATATCTTCCTGGCCACAGCATGAGCCCCAAACCTGCAACCCCCACATTTAAAAGTGCCGGAAAAAGGGGTCTTCAACCACATTATAGTTTTATGGACATAGACTAACCTTCCTGAGCCACAGCATGACCCCTAAACCGTTTGACCCACAGATCACAAAGTGGCACAGCTATTTTGTACAGGCCCGTCATTTAGTTTTTTTTTTTGGTAACTGACATTTGTTTACAGAATTTTTTTAGGAAGTTTTTTTTTATATTTTACATTTTATCATTTTGCTTTTTTTTCAAGTGTGATAACATACAACAAACCCCCTCCCTGCAGTTTTTTAAAGGTTTTTTTTTTACACGTGTAGATTTTTTAATTTTTCCGCACACCCCATAAGAAAATAAAAAAGCCCTAATCACCCCCAAAACACTTTTTATTGAGAAACTTTTTGCCCTCCTGGCTTCTGAGAGTTTTCACCAATCAATTCAAGGGTTTCATTTTTCCCCAAATCCTTTTTCAGTATTAGGGACGACCCCCCGGGAATCAAATGATGTGACCCCAATGACTCCAGCCCCAAAAAATTTTTTAAGCCTCAAATTGTGCAATTTTTGTCCCGCTGGGCCCTTTTTTACACACTTAACCCACAAAATCACCTTTTTTAAAAATTTATTTTTAAGAAATTTGAAGCTCTCCTATTCCCCTAACGGTGAGACTAGTGTGCCGCACCATCTGTTAACACGGATCCAGCCCAGGGCCAACTTTCAGTGGGTGCGGTAAGCCCAGGCTAGCGTCTGTCTCTTTAACACGGATCCAGCTGCCCGGGCCAACTTACAGTGGGGGCGGTGAAGCCCCGGCAACGCGTCATCTATTAACACGCAGGTTCACTCCAGGCCGGGGTTACAGGGGTGCGGGGAGGCCCGGCTGGCGTCCGTCATCTAACACGGAAAAATTTCCCTTTTGACGCAGCAATGAAAACAGTCCCTGTGAAAACAGAGTCAGAAAATTGAAGGACCCCCGCCTTCCTCAGACCATTTAAGACCTGGGTACGCTTGCCCCTCCGTATGAGTGCGGACCAATTGAGCTCACTTGGAAATACTGGTGGTTTTAACCTCCTTTCCACCCAGGGCCCAATTTCTTGCATTTTTTTCTCATTTACTCAAGTCTGGAGAAATTGTCCGTTTTGTGTTCCTGCCGTGCTCCATACTCCAGTCCCCTGAAAACCTCATCGGCAAGTCTTTTCCTTACCTCCCTTGTACAATTCAGAGGAATTTTTTTAACAGCTATTTTGTACATCAAGTTTTTAGTAAATTTAATTCAAAAACCCCATTTTAAAATAGGATGGGAAACCCACCATGTCTTTTTTTTTTCTTTTTTTAAATTTTATTAAATGGGTTTGTCTCAATACAGGGTTGCTACATGTTAAAGATCTTGCAAAAAAAATCATTTTTCAAATGTGCCATTAACAGGGCCTACCATTCCCGTTTTTTGCAGCACCATCACCCTTTAGCCACTCTTGACAATTTAAAAGGGAAAAAATTCTTTAGAAACCACATTTTTTTACAAAGGACCCGAGGTCACTCATTTTACAGCAAAAAAACCCCCAAAAATTCAAAGAAAAAACCCTTTACCACTTTTTTACAATTTGTGAAGCACAAATTCTTTAAAACAACATTTTTTTAAAAAATTACTTTTAGCTAGCTGATTTCACAGCAAAAGCCCCCCAAAAATTTAAAACATTGCCCATGAGCCATTTTTTACAATTGTTTAAAGACTTCCCCTTTTTCAGGCCTTTTTTAAATCTTGGGGGGACACAGGTTTAATTCATACTGTGGACAAACAGGTATAAGGGCAAAGTCCATGAAACTAAAATGGTTGGGTTTAAACTCCCTTTTTTTTCCTGTCAGTTTTTAAATCTGGGGGTCAGCGTTTTTGGGGTCATCTTGGCCCAGGACAGGGATAGTCTATGTCCAGTGAAACTAAAATGGTGGTTGAAAGACACCTTTTTCCGGCACTTTTTAATCTGGGGGTCAGACAGGTTTAATGGTCATACTGTGGCCCAGGACAGGGATAGTCTATGTCCAGTGAAACTAAAATGGTGGTTGAAAGACTCCTTTTCCCAGCAGTCTTTAAATCTGGGGGTCATGCAGGTTTGGGGCTCATGCTGTGGCCCAGGACAGGGATAGTCTATGTCCAGTTCAACTAAAATGGTGGTTTAAAGACTCCTTTTCCCGGCACTTTTTAATCTGGGGTCAGACAGGTTTAATGGTCATTCTGCGGTACAGGACAGGTATAGTCAATGTCCAGTTCAACCAAAATGGTGGTTGAAAGATTCCTATGTCCGGCACTTTTTAAATCTGGGGGTCATGCAGGTTTGGGGCTCATGCTGTGGCCCAGGACAGGGATAGTCTATGTCCAGTGAAACTAAAATGGTGGTTTAAAGACTCCTTTTTCCGGCACTTTTTAATCTGGGGTCATGCAGGTTTGGGGCTCATGCTGCATTCCAGGACAGGGATATTCAATGTCCAGTTCATGTAAAATGATGGTTCAAATCATACTGCCTTCTGGCACATTTTAATTTGTGGGTGATGCAGGTTTAAGGGTCAGGCTGTGGTACAAGACAGGGATAGTGAATGGTGTGTGACTTTTTTTCTGTGGCTTTTATAACCTAAGTGTGTTGCCTAAGATGTAGCAGGTATCCATTTGACTGTTGTGGACGTTAATTCCAGCTTCTCCAACCCTGTTTGGGTGTAAGAATGAAATTGTTGTTCCTCTCCCATAGACTTGGTCATCGGCAATAATCTATTATCGACTATCGGAAATCGTCTTGATAATTGCCAATATCGACTATCGACCCGATGACTATAGTCAATGTAATCGCTCATCACTATTCTCCTGTCATCGGGTCGAAAAGTTCTGGTTCGGTTGCTGAGCTGTATTCAGATCTAGGGTTTTCAGGCAACAAAACTGTTGTGGAAAAGGACTACGTGAAACAGCTGGTCCAAATTAAAAAAATAATTATTAATGCTAGCAAAATTACAACAAAGTGACGTATAAGAATTTCACTTCCATGCAATTCAGAGAGAGCTCTACAATCAGATAACACAGTCTTCTTATAGTGTAAAATTGTCCAAAAATGTTTTCGTCTCTATCGTGTCCATTATCTTGTCCATATTGAGGTAAATGGGTGGATGCCTTCACGTAGCAAGTCTATTTTTGCAGTGATAAAATGGGTGTAACTTGTTTTGTAGATCACTCTATAAGTATAAAGTTAATATCAAAACACAGCACTTATGTGGATTTATTCATTTCTTTAACAATACTTCTGCATAGCGCCTATCTACTAAAACAGACATGTCCTGTTAAACTTTCCCACCCAGCCATTTTAGAGTCCATAAACATCATAATTCAGTGTCTCGTGTCTAATGCTTTAAACTGATTACCCCTTCTTTTTTTTTTTTTACTCTCCAGTTCTATCTCAATCTCAAAGCAGCTTTGTATAGGGATGTTAAAATCATTCTTTCTACTGTATATTCTGGTCAAGATTTATTGACTACCCCTTTTTAAAGCACTTACGAGGCTGAAATACATTTTTAACCTCCATTATAAAATAAATAATATAAGCTAATGCTATCTACTGGGAAACACCTGGTCAGGTTATGAGAAACCTAAAGTTTCCAGGGAACCTTTGAGAAACATTATTGTAGTATATTTTATATTGTTTATTACTATTCAATGTGTAGACAAAAAAAAAATACAGGTCAATGAACTCCTTTTTCAGGTTAACACAATGAACAGGACCATGTAAGCATAAAAGTTCTACAGTGAAAACTTGTTACAGTATTTTTATTTCAGACAGGATTAAAGAACAATTGGGCAGCAGTTATATTATTATACTTCAAATCCTTGCATCTCTATTAAAGCAAATAACAAATATTACAAGGGCTTCATCAGTGTGGCTTGTAATGATAATGTTTTGTTTTATATGAACCTAGACTGCTAGTTTATAAAAGGATACTGACACAGATATTGCTTTTATAAAAACATAATTATAAAGGTATAAAAAGAGAGAATTGCTATTAAGGAAACTTTTAATGATTTTAGATTTGATTAGGCCTTTAGACCACCTGCGTATTATTTAATTTAACTGTGAAATCCTTTATGGACTATAATGATGTTATCAGAGCCATCATAAAATATAACATTTTAATCTCCTGAATCACATAAATACTGCTTATATAATTATGTGTTTGCTAATATAGTTTGAACCATTAGCAATAATGGGATGAAATTACCTCAAGATATGAAAATTGCTTTATAGTTTGAAAATATCAAGCAGGTGTTTCCTTTCTATTCAGAAAATAATTAAAATTTAAGAAAAATAAAACATGCCACAAAAATACAAATACATACACATGCTATATAGGTTTAATAAAATGAATGATAAAATTACATAGTGCTTATTTCATGCAAACAATAATTGTTACTCATTATAGGTTAGAATTTAATACTACTCAACACAACCTTCCCGAATTAATAGGCTTGGACCCATCTTGATCAAGTTAAGAAAGTATGCAGCAATACAAAGAGGAAAACTGAAATGATACACAGCAAGAACAATCCACACATACATACACTTGCTCTTTCAGTTAGCAACAAGTGTAAGCTATCGCTATACAAACACCTATATACCTAATATTGCCATATTGTTCATATTGAGATCATATAGTTACATTTACTAGCTCTACATATTATAGCATTATCTCAGTTAACTGTATAAAAGAAAAAAAGTACTGAAATGTAATACACAATCAAATCGAATGACTCACAAGTTATGTATTTTTCATTGAAGTCCTCTTCTTTTCTATATGGCCGAGATCACCATGATACCTTCTTCTAACAACTGTAGAATAGACTGTCTAGACATCTTTAGTCCCTCCCCTTGTAAAGCCTATTTCAATCTCTGCAACAGGGGGGCACAACCTTCTTTGGTCCAAGGGCCACATTTTTAGATTGAACCACTCCCAAGGGTAAAACAAGAGGTGTAACCTTTTAAGACATTGATATCATATCTAAAATATATGAATGAAATGCCTGAAAGGAATGCATTCAATTGACTCCCACCCAGAGAGAAGTAGGCAATGTCTACAAGTGGCTCTCTCTATTGGGAACTATTTGGAAGCTGCAGAAACAGTCTAGCACTTTTTAACCTATACATTAAAATGAAGAAAGAAGCATGTATAGGTAGTGTAATATCTAACCCATCAACTCTTTTCTGGAGTCCTAAGTAAGTTTTAAAAAAACATTCTCTCAATGTGACCACATAGTGGGTGTCACACGGCTGCCTGCTGCCCATGCATTTGCGGTTGCCGTGTGGCTTTTCCTCATGCTGGTCTTGCTGCTCCACCATCTTGTGGCTACTGCCCTCTTTTCTTCTTGTTCTATAGAGAGGCATGGCCATATCCTGCTCTCATTTATTCCTACAGTGTGCAGCGGGGTTGGGCTTCCACTGCCAATCTCCTTCCAATGTGCTGTTATAAGCCTGCTCCATCTCGCATTCCCTGCCTTATCCTTCCTAGTGTTAGTGTCTTGTTGGTTGTTGCTGTCTTTGTGGGATCCTTCATGGTGTTTGTTGGTCTGCTGACATGTGTCTGTCTGAGTCTTTGTCTGTGAATTTCTTTGCTATGTTTTTATGCCCGAGATGTCAGTTCCTACCTTTGTCCCTTGTCAGTATCCTAGCTTGTGTCTTTGCTTTGTTTCTTGTTATGTTCTTGGTGTTGTGTCCTGTCATGTCTTCTGTTTCTGTTTTGAATCTGGGCCTCTGTCAGGCCTTACCCTTTTGGACTCTATCTGGCCTGGTCTGTTTAGTTCTGTCCCTTGTCCATTCAGTACCTGCATGTCTATACCTAGTCTGCTTTATCTTGTCCATATTTTTGTTGGTGCCTAAAATTAGCACTTCCAACCTGTCTGGTCAGTTGCCACTGCTGGGGACTGAGGTGACACCTGGTGGTCAACAAAGTAAGCCAACTTTACCATCAAAGGCTCTGGGAAGAACCGCTGGGCATTGGCTGCTTAGTCATGCCCCCTCAGAGCAAGCCCAACAGTGGTCCAGTGGGTCCATTAGCCGCTTTACCCGATCATTCATTACAGTGAGCCTCTTCTTGTCTATCTAACATAGAAATGTTATGTCAATAGCCACCAGACATAGAAAAGTAGGTCTGTGACCACTTTTGGGGGCCACACAGAATGGAATTGTTGGCTTTCTTTGTACCCCTTATTTAGAACAATGCAAATAAATTAAGATCCTAGACCGCTAAATAAATTCAGTCTCCAGACTACACCACAAACTTAATCCAACACACCCAAAGTAGCCCAAAAAAGTCAAACCCAAACCCGTGACAAGAGAAAATGCTCTTGCTCTAGTTTTCTTCACCATTAGGGTTGACATTAGTTGGCCATCGCATCGGTCGATATTGATAGTCGCCCATCATCACAAGTATTCGATGTCAATGATAGATTATGATCGATGACCATTAAATTTCTATGGGAGAGCAACAACCCCTTTCATTTTAACCCAAACAGGGCGGGAGAAGCTGGAAATAACATCCACAACAGAAAATGGATATTGCTACATCTTAGGTAAAACACTTGGGTTTATAAAAGCCACAAAAAAAAAATCACAACCCATTACTATCCCTGTCTTGTCCCAGCATGCCCCTTAAACCTGCTGCCCCAAAAATTTAAAAAAAGGCCAGAAGGCAGTATGTTTTTAACCCTATTTTACTTGAACGGGACATTGATTCCATGTCCTGGAACGCAGCATGAGCCCCAAACTGCATGCCCCCCAAATTTTAAAAAGTGCCGGAAAAAGGAGTTTTTAAACCACCATTTTAGTTTACGGGACTTGACATACCTGTCCGGGGCCACAGCATAGCCCCAAACCCTGCATGCCCAGATTAAAAATGCCGGAAAAAGGGTCTTTCAACCCCCATTTTAGTTTCACGGGACATTGACTATACCTGTCTGGGCCACAGCAGACCCCCAAACCTGCATGACCCCAATTTTAAAAAGTGGGAAAAAGGGATCTTTCAACCACCTTTTAGTTTCACGGGATTGCTACCCCTGCCCCTGGGCCACAGCATGACCCCCCCAAACCTGATGACCCCAGTTTAAAAAAAGGTGCCGGAAAAAGGGGGTCTTTCAACCACCATTTTAGATTCAGGGAATTGCTATACTGTCCGGGGCCACAGCTGACCCCCAAAACCCTGCATGCCCCCCAGATTAAAAAGTGGGGGAAAAAGGGGTCTTTCAACCCCCTTTTTTAGTTTCAGGACATTGACTATTTTTTTCCCGGGGCCACGATACCCAAAAAAAACCTGTGACCCAATTAAAATGCCGGAAAAAGGAGTTTTCAACCACCATTTTAGTTTCACGGACATTAAATTTACCTGCCCGGGGGCCACAGATGAGCCCCAAACCGCATGCCCCCGATTAAAAAGGCCGAAAAAGGAGTTTTCAACACCATTTTATTTTAGGAATTGACTTTACTTCCGGGGCCAAAAACAGGGCCCCAAACCTGCATGACCCAGATTAAAAAGTGCCGGAAAAGGGTTTTTCAACCACCATTTTAGTTTCACTGGCATATACTATCCCTGCCCGGGGCCACGCATGGCCCCAAACCTGCTCCCCCAAATTTAAAAAAGTGCCGGAAAAAGGGTCTTTAAACCCCATTTAGTTTCACTGGAATAGATATCCCTGTCCGGGGCCAAACCCATGACCCCAAACCTGCATGACCCCACATTTAAAAGTCCCGGAAAAAGGAGTCTTTAACCCCCCATTTTATTTTTCATGGACATTGATTTACCTGCCGGGGCCACGCGACCCCCAAACCTCATGACCCAGATTAAAAAGTGTTAAAAAAGGAGTTTTCAACCACCATTTTTTTTTCCCTGGAATAGACTATTGTCCGGGGCCACAGCATACCCCCAAACCTCATGACCCCAGATTAAAAAATCCCGGAAAAAAAGATTTTTCAACCACCATTTTTGTTTCAGGGAATTACGTCCTGTCCTGGGAAAATTCCCCTTTTTGAGGCGGACCAATTACTTCACTTGGAAATACTGGGGTTAACGCTCTGTTCCACCAGTTGCCCTTTTTTTTGGGGCATTCTTTTTTCTTTTTACAACGTGCTGGGGGAAATTGTTCTGTGCTTTTTTTCTCTGTCCGGCTCCAACTCCATGTCTTCTGAATAACCTACATTGGTCAATTTTTCCTGTACCCCCCTTGTACAATTGAAGGGATTTTCTTACCAGTTTTTTGGGTACAGAAATTTTTTTGTATTTAATTTCTAGAAAAAATTTTTTAAAATAGGATGGAATCCCCCATGTCTTGTTTCTCTTTTTTTAATTGTATTAATTAGGTTGTCCAATAAGAATTGTAGTATTTTAAAATCTTGCAAAAAAAGTCATTTTGCAATATTTTCCATTAACAGTGCCCTACTATTCCGTTTCTAAAACCCATCACCCTTGAGCCACTCTTGAAATTGTGAAGAACAAATGTCTGTTGAAACCACTTTTTTTATAATAACCTTAGTATGCTGCATGTCACAGCAAAATGCCCAAAAATTAAAGCATGACCCATGACCACTTTTGACAATTGTAAAGAACAAATGTCTTTAAAAAAAACATTTTTTCGAAAGGACCTTAGTAAGTGCATGTCACAGCAAAATCCCCCAAAAAATTAAAAAGGCATGCCCCTTACCCATTTGGGACAATTTTTAAAAAAAAATGTCTGTTAGAAACAACATTTTTTTTAAAAGGACCGTAGTATAGCTGCTTTCAAAGCAAAATCCCCCAAAAAATTCAAAGCATGACCCTTTGGGCCCACTTTGGAAAAATGGAAGAACAAATGTCTGTTAGAAACAACATTTTTTTATAATAGGACGTGGTAACTGTTTTCAAAGCGAAACCCCCAAAAAAATTCAAAGCATGCCCCCTTTGGGCCCCACTTTGGCAATTGTGAAGAAAAAAAAATGTTGTTAGAAACACATTTTTTTAAAATGGGGAACCTGTAGTTTTTGCTGCATTTCAAAACAGCTGACCCAAAAAAAAAATTTAAAAATTGATTTCTCAGCCACTATTAAAAATTGTGACGGAAAAATGCCATTAAAAGCCACATTTCTTTTTCCAAAGCCCATCATTATAGCTGTATCTCACAGCAACATGCCCTCAAAACCATTGAAAATGCGAAAATTTTTTAAGATAAAGTGATAAAAAGTAATACGGTGGTTTTCATGAAACCTGCTGTCTTTTACAGTTCCCCCAGCAAAACAGCAAAATGAAACTGTTGGGAAAGAGAAATAAAAAACCCCAGTAAGAAATGAATTTTAAAAAAAAAAAATTTTTAAAAGGACCATTCTTTTGAAGAGGAATGTGAAGTAGACCGGCAACTAATCGGTGACCCCGGCAATTGGGGCCAAAACTCATCAAATCCATCCTGATTCTCTTGATGAAAGTCAAAGATCCCATTATTTATGGAAAACCCGGGTTTTGTTGTAAGCTCTCCGCTGTGCTGAAGGTCCGCTCGATTGATCTGGCTGTGGGCAGGAAAAACCCCCTATGGCGTGGCGAGCGAGTCGGGCCCCTTCGTCCATTTTGGATACCCCGAATTTTGGGTCCCGGAACACATACAAAAACATCATGTTGAGAGAGATAGTCGTGCACCATGATCTTAAATTGGTTCTGTTTGTTGTATGTGTGCCCCCATTGCATTGTTGGCGAGGTGGTAAATAAAGATTGCCCGAGGTCACCCATTAGGCTTCTGCCACCTTGCCCGCTGCTGCTGCCCCTAGGCTACTTGGGGATTATGCTGTCACGTCGCTGATGTTTTTTCCACCCTGACATTTGAAGAACGTGAAAACAGGGCGCAAAAGATGCTCCGTTGATCAATCAGCAAGGTCTCCTTTCCTGCATTTTACTCTTATTTGGGGGGTGGGAAAGGAAAATGCTGAGTTTTTTTTGTACCGGGGTCCGGAGGGTGGGCACCCCTAATTTTTTCATTTTTATGGCCTTAATGCGAGGGTATGTTGGAGGAAAATTTGGGTCCAACACTTTGAGAGATGGACCTTTATTTCCCAACCCTGGGTCGGGGGGCCCCTAGCAAATGACTTCCCCATTTTTCCCCCCTCCCGCCTCAAATTCGGGACAACCCCTTTTCCAAAGGGAGGGGCTTCCCGGAACGTCGGTGTCTAGGAATACCCCCTCCTCCTCCTTTGTTCCTCCGGCACAGCCACCAGCGCTAATTTCCCCCAGATGATGCACCCTGGGGTGGTGCCCGTTTCACTACCCTGGACCCCCAACCATGCCTAATGAAGACCCATAAAAATGAGAACCGTCGGGCCCTTTTGGATTTGACGGAGAGAAAGGCCCGTGTCCCGATCTGTGTCCCCCTCCTCCTCCCTCGTGGCGGGACCTGTTTTTTCAGAGTGTCCAACGAGTTTTTCAGAATAAGATCCACAATGCTCATGCTGAAAAGGGCACGTCCCCTGCCATTTTGGTGGCTTTTTCAAAATGGCAAGGTTGGTCAGAGCTCTTTCACTCCTCCTTCGGGGGTCAAACCCCCAGGTCCGCACCACTGCTTGTCAGGCCATTGTCATTTTTGTACTGCGTAATGGCTTGCAATCCCGCCCCAAACGCTGGAATTGGGGGCGGAATTCCAGCTTTGCCAGTCAACAAAGGACGGTTGACGGGGAGGGGGAGCTGACGCGAACCAGCCGGCGGGACGAAGCAGGGGGCGAACGGGGAAGTCGACTTAGACTTCGAGCCCTTTCCCCGGCAGGGAGTCCGACCGGGAGCTCTTTAGAAAAAATTTTGGGCAACAAGGTTATGAATGTTCAGGGAAGGGTTGCTCCAGCCTACGATCTTAAGGGCGGCCAGCAGTTTTGCCCTTAAGCAAACCACCTTTCCCGGCAAAAGGTTTTGGGACCCAGCAAAGCGCTCGGGGCTCATTGCGGGAGCCGTCCCCAGCCCTGCCTGTGTTGGGGCGTCTCCAAGACAGATTAATTTAAACGTCCCGGTTTTTGGGACGTGATGCCCCCAGAGGACCCTTGGGGGGAAAAAACCCGCTCCATTCCCGCGGTTTTGAAGAGCGTGCCCCCGGGGCCTGAGAGCCACCGTCCCCCGGGGACATCCACCCACTCACCCCGTGAGCGTCCAGGCTATAGCGGCCTTGGCGTGCTTACTAGTCCATGTGTCGGTGGTGAAGGACTTTTTGGCCACAGATGCAGACAACCGCTTGAAATTTTAGATAACCGTGGCTGGCCAGGGCAGGGACGGCTTTTCTGGCAAAGAAATGCCTGCTCGGCATCTTGTATTGGGGGCAGGCAAGGGCCATGACGTGGCGGAACCCATCTGTGTCCACCAGACGGAAAGGCAACATTTCCAAGGCCAAAAGCCTGGCAATGCCAACATTCAGGTTTTTGGCTTTGGGATGGTTTGGGTTTAAAAGGGTTTTTTCTTCTGCTCCCAAACCTGGAAGACAGAAGGCTGGCTGCTAAACTGGCGGCTGTACGGCATGCAGGTCGTCAAACTGGCGGAAGGAGAAGGGGTAGGATGGGTCTCTGGTGGTGCTGATCATACTCGGGCGACGGTGGAGGCTGAAGCGGAGGCTGATCCCTTGATCATGACTCGAGAGCCCATGGCAGCTGAGGAACGCTTGGTGGTGGCGGAGGAGGAGGAGGCGGAGACAGAGAGTGTGGCCATCGGTCTGGCCTTTTTTGGCCAAGTGTTGCCTTCATTTCAACTCATGCATTTGCTGCATGTGACTAGACATGTTGGTGGTGGTTAACCACCTAAGGTTCTTGCCCTCTACTTATGCGTTTTACGGCAAAAGGCGGCATTTTGACATCGCTGGGTGAATCAGAGGCTTGCTCAAAGAAGGCCCAGGCTGGAGAGGTCCTGGACCTTTTTTGACGGCGATAAGCGAGGAGCGGGTTTTCCGCTGACCGTGGCTGGCGGAATCATATCAGCGGACTTCTGCGACCGCCCTCTCCCTTTTTGAGTCGGAACCCGTACTGACAATACCCCATCGTCTTCCTCCTCGTCCAGTGATGAAGTGCTCGCAAGCAAATTATGCTGAAAAGGCCACGTTGGATCCGCAATGTCATCATCATCATCATCAATACAGGTGACTTTGTCGTCCTGACATTCTGCATCCAGGAGCTGCGGGCTACAAGCAAGAGGGACTGCAAGGCGTTGCCGACCGCACGGGATTTTTTGCCGAGTGACCGGCTTCCTTTTCCTCCTCTGATGGCATAAGTAACTGGGCATCAGAGGAGAGAAAATCATCATCTTTGGCCTCTTGATCTTTTGACATGCCTTCTGACCCCAACCGCATTTTGTCATCAAAGAGGTCTTCAGAAAATGGATTATCCACAGTGGTGGGTACACGAGTTGACATTTGGGCTGCTTTCTTGTTGGACGATGCGGATGATGCTGATGACGACATTTGTGGCTGTGGGGGGTGGACGAGGAGGTAAGACTGCTGGATGCAGGTTGCATTAACCACTGAAGGACAGATTGGCGACGCTGTTTGTTACTGAGAAACACAGGGCCCTGACCCAGCGATGACAGGCCTGATGGTCCTGCAACCGACGATCTTCTGGCATGCGTTTTTGTCGCTAGCACTGGAAGGAGCACCCTTTTCTCGTACTCTACCTCCATGTCATACCCCCCTCTTTGCTCGCTTACCACCTGCATTTCGCTCCATGTTCAGAAATATAAACAAAGCTGTAGTGCGCCAAAGTGAAAAAACACGTATCTGTAATGTATTCGGATAATAAAAAGGTAATTTTTTTTGGGACCTTTTTAATCCCCCTGGGGACTACAAATTGCTGTATTTTTTTTTTAATGCAAAATGTCAAAAACAAAGCTGGTGCGCCAAAGTAAAAAAAACGTACTGAAAGTATTGGTAATACAAGGTATTTTTGGACCTTCAAATTTCCCCCTGGGTACTCAAATTGTGTATTTTACTTTAAGTGCAAGGTGCCTCAATGAAAAAACTGTAGTGGCCCAAAGTAAAAAAAAAGTATTGTAAAGTTTGGATAATAAAGGGATTTTTTGGCCCTATCAAATTACCTGTGGCGACTAAAATATTCTTATTCAAATTTAACTGCAAAGAGATTATCAACAAAGGGGCCGCCCCAAAAAGAAAAAAAAAACCACGTATCTAAAAATTGTTTTGGGGATAATAAAAAGGAAATTTTTGGCCCCTTTAAATTCACCTGTGGTGACTACAAAATTGCTGTTTGACTTTTAAGTGCAAGGTCCCTAAATAAACTAAGCTGTAGGGAGCCAAGAAAAAAAAACGTATCGAAATGTTTGGGATAATAAAAGGTATTTTTGGCACCTTTCAATTCACCTGTGGGACTTAAAAAATTGCTGTATTCACTTTTAAAGGGCAAGGTCCCTAAAATAAACAAAGTGTAGTGGCCAAAGTGAAAAAAAAACGTTCTGAAATGATTGGAAAATAAAGGTTTTTTTGGCCCCTTTAAATTCCCCTGTGGGAAAAAATTGCTGTTTTTACTTTTAGGTGAAAGGTGCCTCAAGAACAAGCTGTAGTGCCCCAAAGTAAAAAAAACATGTTCTGAAAATGTTTTCGGATAATAAAAGGTTTTTTTTGGGCACGTATCAATTTCCCTGTGGTGCTATAAATTGTGTATTCAAATTTTTAAAGAAAAAGTGATCTATAAAACGGCCCCTGAGCCGTGTGAAAAAAAACCCGTATCTGAAATGTATTGGATAAAAAAAGGTTTTTTTGGCATTTTCAATTCACTGTGGTGACACAAAATTGCTGTTTTGACTTTAAGTGAAAGGTCCCTCAATAAACAAGCTGTAGTGACCCAAAGTAAAAAAAACACGTATTGAAATGTATTCGGTAATAAAGGTATTTTTGGACCTTTCAATTCCCAATGTGGTGCTAAAAATTGCTGTATTCACTTTTTTTTTTTTTTTTTTAAGTGCAAGGTGCCTCAATGCAAAGCTGTAGTGCCCCAAAATTAAAAAAAACCTATCTGTATGTATTCGGAAAATTAAAAGGATTTTTTGGCACCTATCAATTCCCGTGCGATACAAAATTGCTGTATTAAATTTTTAAACTCCCCAAGTAGATCTATCAACAAAGTGGCTGGCCAAAGTGAAAAAAAATTCTAAAATGTATTGGATAATAAAAGTTTTTTGGCCCCCTTTAAAATCCCCTGTGGTGACTACAAAATTTTTGTATTACATTTAAAGTGCAAGGTCCCAAAAAAAAAATGAAAAAGGCGTAGTGCCCCAAAGGGAAAAAAACACGTTCTGTAAGTATTGGTAATAAAAAGGTATTTTTTGGCACCTATCAATTCACTGGGCGACTATAAAAATTCCTGTATTAAAATTTAATGCACAGTAGATTATCAAAAAGGGCCTGACCCAAAGTGAAAAACACGTATCTGAAATGTATTCGGAAAAATAAAAGGGTATTTTTGGCCCTTTCTTTCACCTGCACTGACTACAAATTGCTGTATTACATTTAAGTAAAAGGTGCCTCAATGAAACAAGCTGTGTGCCCCAAAAGTGAAAAACACGTATCTGAAAGTTTGGATAATAAAGGTATTTTTGGCCCCTTTCAATTCACCTGTGGTGACTACAAAATTGCTGTTTCACATTTAAGTGTAAGGTGCCTCAATAAAAAAGTGTAGTGCGCCAAGTAAAAAAAACACGTTCTGTATTTTTTCGGTTTAAAAAAGGGTTTTTTTTGGACTATCAATTCACGGGTGGCGACTAAAATTGCTGTATTTAAATTTAAACTGAAAAGTAGATCTATCAACAAAGCGGGCCCTGCGCCAAAAGAAAAAAAAACACGAAATTTGAAATGTATTGGGAAAATACAAGGAATTTTTGGCACCTTTTCAATTCCCCGTGGTGACTAAAAAAATTGTTGTATTCACATTTAAGTGCAGATGCCTCAATGAACAAAGTGTAGTGGCCAAAGTAAAAAAAACACGTATTGAAATTTTTTCGGTAATAAAAGGTATTTTTGGACCTTTCAATACCTGTGGTGACTAAAAGTTGCTTTTTCATTTAAGTGAAAGGTGCCTAAAAAAAAGCTGTAGTGCCCCAAAAGGGAAAAAACACTTTCTGAAATGTATTCGGTTTAAAAAAGGTATTTTTGGCACCTATCAATTCACGGGAAACCACAAAATTGCTGTATTCAAATTTAATGCAAAGTGTCTATAACAAAGGGGCCCTGCCCCAAAAGTGAAAAAAGTATCTGAAATTATTGGATAATACAAGCTATTTTTGGCACCTTTAAATTCCCGTGGTGACTACAAAATTGCAGTATTCACATTTGGTGCCCCAATGAAAAAAAGCGTAGTGCCCAAAGTAAAAAAAACACGTACTAAAATTTATTCGGTAATACAAGGTATTTTTGGCACCTATCCCCCCCCCGTGCTGTACAAAATTGTGGATTCTATTTAAGCAAGGTGGATTATAACAAAGGTGGAAAGGGAAAAATTGAAAATGAAACCTTTTGAAATGTATACTGTAATTAAAGGGGGTTTTTGCACTAAAAACGAGACCGCATTCTAGAAAATGTGTTTTATAATATAATTTCAGGCTCCCCAAAAATTCCGGAAATTTTTCAATAGAAAACTGTTAATAATAAAGTATTGCGGGTGCAATGTCTACAAAAGTCTTGGTGAATTTTACCCGTATTCTTTATAGAGTTGTCTGTGTTCCCCCGTGCCCCACCCTCCCCCCGCGACTTTAAGGGGTAGATGCTCCTTTAAAATTCTTACCAAAATACATAAATTTTTCCAATCTTAATCAACAAAGTTGTAAGGTCACAGTAACAGTAGGTTTCTTGTAAAGAAATAGAAAAATTTTCGCTGAACGGGTTGGAACAGGCAGAGCGCACGTTTATGCTATGGAGTGGAGCACGGGGAAACAGGAAAGGGCTGTTCTTTGTAAACGAGGTCATGTGTTTTTTCCACCCAATCGAAAAACCATACACACCCCCAGATGACGTCGCACCATTCTCACCCTGTCTATTCTGAAAGTGATTGTGGCCAAAAAAATGACAGGAAAGCCCCGATCTTAATAGATGTGCACAATTTTAACCAAAAATTATCGATGATTAAAATTTTGATCACATAAAAAATGTGCCGATTTCAACTTGGCATAATAATGCCCCAACACTATTCACCACCAAGTACCAGTACACCTCACCGGTACTGGTACGGATACCGAGCAGAATTTATGTCAACAAATAAAATATTTCTGACAGTGGAGTTAAAGAAGATTATAAGACTGAGGTTATGTTCACATCTCAGTCAAAGGCTCTAATAGGAGCCTCTTTTGTAAATTTGTTGTTTTTGATAGGAAAACATAGTGCTGCTTTCAAATCTGCACCTAATAGGGCCTCTGCACCATCCTCTCTCTTTTAACCCATGGCAGATGAGTGGTTAGCTATGTTTTTATGTCAGTCTGAAACGCCCCACATTCAACGCTTTTTTGGTGATCCAAAATCGTCCAAAAACGTAGGGCAATCGGATCCCAAAAGGATCCTAACATATCCAAACATGCGCGCGTGTTTGGGTGCGCAGGATCGACCCATGATTTAAAAAGGGTCCCCTGCCCTTTTGGACGAAGAATTTTACATGTCAATTTTGGGGGATCTGAAAGAGCAATCGAAAAATATCGGTGTCCTGTGTGAAAGCCTATGCATGTTTCACAGTAAAAGCAATGTAAATATATTGTCATTGTTAGTATGTGTTTGGGTCCATTTAGGGGCCAACGATGGATCCCAAAACCGTATCTAAAAACGGTTTTTTCACAAGACTCAACACACTGAGTGAACATACCCTTAATTGGTTTCTTGACACACCCATCTGCTGTTTCTGTCCTGGGCTGATGGGTTAATTAGGATGTGATAATTGACAGATGTCTCCACCTCTAGTCTCTGTCCAGGATGCCAGGGAGCCAGTCCAATTAAAATTTTTGGGGTGATCCCGGCTTCCCATTCAAAACTCTCCTTTTTGATCACCCTTCCCATAAAGACCTTTTGAGTGGTGTGGGTGAAAAAATTTTGTTTGCTTGGTTCCCTTTTTTTTGTTGTCCTTTGACATTTCTCTCGCCTCACATTTTGGTACTTCTTTGCCCACTCTGGTCTTTGACCAAGTCTGCCTCACTATTCTTTTCTGTTTGTATGTCTTGTCTTCTTTGTGCACTTAACCACGGTAGGGACTGTCGCCCACTTTCCGCCGGCCATCTAGGGCCAGACAGATAAATAGGCAGAAACAGTTAAGGGGTGCCTAGCCCTAGGGATCATAGTCTGTCCTTCCATCTCTGTTCATACACTCTGGACATCCCTCATAGCTGCATGCAAAAGAAGAAGCATCCAAATATTATTATCCCTGTTTTTGGCTTAAACATTGAA
>JAODAL010057899.1:0-22406 GCA_025379985.1 Phyllomedusa bahiana | reverse complement strand
CAAAAGGGTCCTGCTGCAAATAAAAAATCTGCATCTCTGGTGTTGGGCAAAAAGGGGACAAATTTATGGTGGGGCCCCCCATGTCCCTGCCTCAACCCATTGAAAACTCTTGGAGCATCATAAAAAGTAGTGTCTATGATGGCGGGAGGCAGTTCACATCTAAGCAAAGCTCTGGGAGGGTATTCTATCCTCATGCAAAACAATTAAAGCAGAAACCATCCAAAACCTGACAAATTCAATGGATGAGAGAGTTCAGAAGCTCATTTCGAACAAGGGGTTGAAAACTCTGCTGTGCATAATAATTTAGAACATTCATTTTGAGTGCATTTTGAGGGTTTTTTTAAAAAAAATATACTGTTATCATAGGAAGCTTGTTCAAAAACCCTTTCAATTATACTCTAATAGTTGATAACTGGAAAATTAAAATGACTGCAATTCATATAGGTAACTTTGGAAAATAAGGGAAAATATTATTTGCATAATAATTTGGAACACAGTGTACTGTAACTATACCAATGAGAGCAAGAGAGGATTGGGTGCCTAGCCACCGTGATACTGAGCTACCACTTCCATCCTTTCCTCTGCGACCCTGGCGCATTATACTATGACAGCTGGAAGCCTAATGAAGGCTTTCATAGCTGCCATGTTAAGGTTTCTATTACTTTCTGCCCCAGACAAGAAGTAATAGAACCACCATCTTGGTACACCCTTTATATACAGTGTACAAGCATAGTAAACCCAAAGGTTACTAAGTGTGAACGTAAAAAAATGTTTTAAAAGTAAATAAAATCATAAATAATAAAAGTTCAAATCACCACCCTTTAACCATTTTAAAAGAAAAAAGTTACACATAATTGACATTGCTACATTCATAAAAGTTTAATCTATTAACCCCTTACCGCCGCAGCTAGTTTTGCCCTTTCCCTTTTACAGAGCCCATTTTTTTAAATTGAGTGTCCCCTTTATGTCATAATAACTTTTTGATACTTTTACCTATCCATGTGATTCAGGGATTGTTTTCTCGTGACACATTGTGTAATAGGTTTGAAAGAAATTTTAGTCCATACTATCCTTTTTTATTTGTGAAAAATATCACAATATTGTGAAAATTTTGAAAAATTTCCCTTTTTTCAAAATTTTCAAAAGATTCCTGAATGTAAAATTGATGGGTTATTCCAAAAAAAAAAATGTAAAAACTAGCATTTCCCCCATAATTTTCTGTAGGTTGGAAAAATCTTTTTTTAAAAATGCCCTTTTTTTTTTTTTTTATGACTTTTGGGGGGGTTTTTTTTGGGACCTCTCCGGGTTTTTTGACGGGGTTTTTGGGGCCCCCCTTTTATGTTTGATCCCCCATAAATGACTCCATTAAGAAAAAAAATTACCCCTTTAAAGGGTTTTCAAAACAAATTTGGGAAAACTTTTTTTAAAACCAATTAGGTGTTTCACAGAAATTGAAGCAAAATAAAGGGAAAAAATTTTTAAAAAATTTCATTTTTTTTTGCAGTTTAAATCAAATTTTTTTTTTAAAATCATTAATTTTTTTTTTTTTTAATAAAAAAGCACATTTTCCATGAATGAGAAAAAAAAGGGCATAGCCCAAAAAAGAAACAAAAACGGAAAACAATAACAGAAAACAAGCCATGTATTTATGGGACAAGACAAAAAAAAGCAAAATATCCGAAAAATTTCCCGGGTTTTAAATGAGAAAGGGTCCCCTGGTTGGGGTGCAAAAATACAGGAAACCCCTTTGGGTTTTAAAGAAAAACCCTTTCCCAATGACCCAAGCCCGGAATAGGCCCCCCCCGATATTTGAGTGCAAGACTCAAAACGCGTAGATAGAGTCCCCCCACAATTTTCCCATCTCTGTTTTCTTTTTGGAAGCAAGTGGGAGGATAATGGGGTTTTTAATTTTCACTTTTGGAATTGGTTTTTGGGACTCAAATTAAATACCCCCCCCAAAAATCCAGAACCACTGATGACTTCCAGTGGAAGCTATAGTAAATCTCGCAGAAAACCCAAGATGTGTTGGTTTCCCCCCTTTTGGGGGGGAATACGGGGGGTCATATGTGCCAATTTTCCAGCAAGAGCAATCCTGTGTGAGATTAAACGAAAACCCAAAAAAGGTGTTGGGATTAGTCGCTCCCCCTGAGCCCAAAAGGGGGTTAACGATGGGAAAAACCACCCATGTGCGTTTGGGGTCCTGTTTCCCCGCACCCTCTCCAACACATTTTGGGAAAGGGAGGGGGGAAATTATGGGGGGTTCTTACAGGGGTTTAGGTACCAAGGAGTGGATCTTTCTTGAGAGAGCTAAGGGGTTATACAATTAGAGTGTTTGGGAAAAAGGGGGCTGCTGCTTTCCACCACCCCTCTATGTGAAAGCCCTAGACACCCTTTTTTCCCATTTGGTCATATACTCAATTTTTAGTCCCCTATCTACAAACCCGTTAAGTAAAGTAACGGCTGCAAGCCCCTTCTTTGCGGTGATTTTCATTTTACCCAAAAACGGAAAAAGGGGGGAATAAATGAGTCGTGAGGGAGGAGGGGTTAATATGGAGGAGACGGAAATGTCAAATCTGTAAAAAGTTTAAAATTGTGATTGGGTGGGGAATTGGGATGAAGGTCCTCAAATGCCCAAAAATTCCACCCTGAGAAAAAAGGGTCTCCTATCACCAGGGCCCCCCCAGAGATCCCCTGGTCTGGGCAAAACCCCCGGGTTATGGCCCCATATAGCATCGTTTAGAGGACGGGGTTTTTTTTCTAATTACTAACTTTTTTTTTTTTTTCGTTATTTTGGTTTTGAAACCAAAATGGGGACAAGGGGTTGCAGGGTTTTAAAGGGGAGTACGGGAAAGAGGGGAATGGGGAAAAAACCCCAGTTCGGGCCATGAGGTAAACCCTTAAAGGAACCCAAAAGGGCGCACGGGCTTTTTTCAATAATGCCCAATGATATAAGGGGGGGAAGAGTTCCAGTATATTGAAAGCGGTTCTAGAATGGGGGAGATTTTGACCCCTTTTAAAAGTCAGGGCCCCGCCATCCCTTTCCCGATGTTTTAGCTTTTTAAAGTATTTTTTTTTTGAATCGGGGTTTTTCTTATCCCCCCCCAGTTAAACCCTTAAAAATACGGATGGGGGCCTGTGAAATGGGGTTTTTGGGTTTAAAAAAGGGGAAAACCCCCTGGCCCCAAAAGGGAAATTTTAAGGGAGGAGAAATCAGTTTTGTTAGGCTAACCCCTAGCCATCCAGGAGAGCGATTTTTTTGGGGGAAAACCTGGGGTCTCGCAGATAGGTTTAGAAAAGGTCTTCCCCGGGTTTCTTTTAAATTTAAGGGTGGGTTTAAGGCCCCGGGAAAATACCCTTAATCCCAAAAAAAACAATTTGGGGGTCTGCCCAAGAAAAAATTTAAAAGCAAACGAAAGGGCGGCGCGGATTTGAGGGGGGAAAAATGGTTTGGGTAAAAAATTAGATTTAGTAAAAATTTAATTATACAGTGACAAGTGTCAATTTAGACCCGGGGAAATCGACTCCCCCCCGGGTTTTTGGGGCACAAAAACAGGACATCACCCGCGTAAAACGGTTTTATGACTGAAAAAAACTATGCTAAACCCCCTTTGATGGGGGGGACCCCCCAAATCAGCTCTCCCCAAGGGCCAATGCAAAGGAAAAAAAAACGGGGGGTGAAAAGGGGACACCCCGTCTTGTACCTTTTGGGAAAATTAAAGGGGAAAGGTTTGACATGAACCTAAAAGAAAAAAGGGGGGCCCTGGGGGGGTTTTGTATATAGCAAAGAAAATTGCTGAAAAATTTGGGCCCCCCAATTCAAAACCCAAACTTTAAAACAGGACCCCCTCGGAAAATACCCCCCAGCCCAATACGGAAAAAGGGTTTTTCCCTCTCAAATCGAGAGAAAGGGGGGCCCGTCGGAGTCTTGTTTTGGGAGATATTGAAAAGGAAAATTTAAAAATTCGACAAATTTGCCTCTTGGCTTCCGGGCCCTTTGCACAAACCCCACCCGGTCAGACCCAATCGGGAGGGGGGGAAATCTGTTTAACAAAAATTGGGCCCTTTTAATTTCGGAACAATTTAAAAATCGAGTTAAGAGGGAGTTTAGGCCTTTTAATTTCCCATGAGATTCTAATGATTTGCCGGGTTTAGGGATTGTTAAAAATGGTAAAGATAGAAATTTCCGGGAGGGGGGGGGAAATTTGACCACTAAAAAAAGGGAAAAAAGGTTTCCCTAAGAGACACTCAAAAAAGGGGAAAGTCGGGAAAAAGTTTTTAAAATTTTCCATTTTTTTAACCCCGCCCGGGGCCCCCGGGGTTTTTATTTAATTTAGAATTGGGTTTAAAAACCAGCTTTGGGGAAAAGTTCTGGGGAAAAGATGGGCAATTTTAAAGAGGGGAAAACAGTTGAGGGGTCAGAGGGGTTTTTGGAAAGGGGATTTTTGGGGCTGGGAAAGGGAAATTGAAGCCCCGGGGTTTTCAATATGTGGAAGTGGGGGGGGTTTCTTTTTTGAGGTTTCCCTTAAAGCTGGTATTTATGTAGCAAAAAAATTTTTAAGATAGGGTTGGGGGGCCCACTTTTTTTTTGGTTATTAATTGTGAGTGCCCGGAAATTTTGGGAATAAATTTTTGGGAGCTTTTTTGACCCTCGGGGCTAAAATTTTTTTCCCCCCGGAACGGGTCGCCTGCATTTTAAAAGGGTTCCCTTTAAGTTTTGCCAGGGAGGCTTCATATCTATAAAAGTAAGTGTTTTAAAATTTTTTTGCTTTAGGAACGCAGTTTCCCCTATTATTTAAGGGGAAAGGGAAACTTTTTTTGACCCTTTCATCGTTTTACCCCAAAATTTTCTTAAAGGGGTTTTTTTTTTTTTTCAGATTACCCTTTTCTTTTTTTTTTTTTTTTTTTCCTTTTTCCCTAAAAAAGAACAATTTTTTAAAAAAACAAAACCCCCGATTAAATGCCTTTGGGCACACCAAAAATTTGATGGATTTTTACCCTGAGGTTTCCCTTGAGGGTCAAAGGTAAATCGCTCAAAGGGGGGACCCCTTTATTTCGTCTTTCAATTGGGGGTCGAAATTTAAAAAAAGTACCCTGTTTAGGTTTTCCATGGGGAGTAAAGGGGGGAAAAAATTTGTCTGCTAAAGTTAAAAAACACTTTGGGGTGGTTTTGGGCCGGGTTTTGATGCCCAAATTTTCCTTTTTAAAAACATTTTCCCGGAAAAATTGGGGGTTTTTTTTTTTGACCAAGGGAAAAAAACAAACCTGGGGAAAAGGTTTTTTAGGGGCGGAGTAGAAGGAGAAGTCCCTTTTTCCCCTGGGGGTAATTAAAGCCAGGGGGCCCCGAAGGTTCTCCTTTGGGGAAAACATAGAGTTTAAAATTTTACAATTTTTGGGGGGAAAGGGGGAAGACCTATCAAATTTTTTTTTCTTTGACTATGTTAAAGTCTCCGCATATAAAAAGGTGTCTGGGTGAGCGCTTTGGTTTTTTGTTTTTCACTTTAGAGATAAATCGCAAAGGATCCTATTAGGGGATAGAGAGTGGCAATGGGGATAGTCTTAAACCCGGCTAACGGCAGGCGAATAATGTACCTGCCGTGATCATCGAAACCAAACCGCCTGTTTTAGGGAAAAGGGGAAGAGTCCCCTTTAAAAAAAATTGCTACGCCCGACTTCTTCTTTGGGGGAGCTGCTAAAAAAATGTACTGGTAATTTTTTGTGTCTTAAAACATGGGTTGTTTTCGATCCCCCAAATTGTTTGAAGACAAAACAAAAACAGCTTTTAAAAGTCTTTTTTAACCCTTCTCCAGATTTTAACCCCTTTTTTGGGGGGGTTGTTAAGGGCCCAAATTTTCAATTTGAGACAAAAACTTAATCCCCAAAATTTTGGTTAAAAGGGGAATTTTAAAGCGGGGATGTGAAAAGGGCACGACCCTCCCCAAAGAGATAGTTCCCCGTGATTTCCCAAAAAAAAAATGGGAAACATACATGGCAAAAAATTTTGGAAAAAATTTTGAACCCGAAAAAACCATAGGGAGAAAAAGATAATTGGGCAGCACAAAATACAAAAAAACAAAAAACAGAGTTCCCCAAATTTGGGGAAAGGGTTTCCCAAAAGGGGGGAAAAATGAAAACCGCAGCGGGAAAGGGCCCCGTGGAGAAAGGGAACAACACCCATGGAAAGGCAAAACATGAAAAAAAAAAAAACGGCGGGGGGGGGGTAGGGGGGGGGGGGGGGGGGGGGGCCCCAAGGAGGGGGGGGGGGTTTTTTTTGGGCACCATTTTTTAAAGGGGTTCCGGTTCGGGGGGGGGGGGGGGGGGGCTTTTTTTTTTTTTTTTTTCAAGGGGGGGGGGGGGCCCCCCCCCCCCCCCGGTTTAAGGTTTTTGGGGCCCCAAGGAAACTGGCTTTGCCCTTCTCGAACCCCATAAGGGGGTGATGGGGCCCTTTGGACGAGTTTCTGTTCTCCCGTTGGGAGGAGAGTTTTGGGGGTTTTAACATTCCCCGGAGGGTGAGGGAAAATTTTTGACCATCAGGGGTTGTGGCAAAAAGTGGGGACATGGGCTTTCGTGATGATCCCTTTTTTTTTGGGGGAAACCCCAGTGGTACCGATGGGCCGGGGATCTCTGGGGGATCTTCGTTTTAAATGAGAGAAAAATCCCGGTGCCTCAAAAAGGTTCCCCGCAAGAGGGCCCGAAAAAACGCAAAAACCTGAATCTGTCCGGTAAGGGGGGGCGGCTTTCGAAGGGCTTTGAGGAACCGTCTTTTGGGGCGGAAGAAGTGTTCTTGGCTTTTCACTCTCTTGGGACCCAGGGGGTGAAGATGTTTCGGGTTTTGGGAGCCGATGGATTGGTCCCCCGGTTAGATCCAATCTGGGGGGGCTTCAGGGAGTAAATATAGCCCTGAAGTTTAGTGAGGAAGGATTGCAAACATGTCAGGAGACCCGGGCTCCCGGGGCCCCCACGGAGCTGAATTCTCTCTCCGGGACCTGTCCCCTAGGTCCCTTAGTTTGGGTTGAAAACCGTTGTACTTCCTTTTTCTAAAACCCCCATTTTTCGTCAATTAGTGTAATTTTGAAAAGGTTGGCGAATTCGGAAAATTTTTTTTTTTTAGGGATCTTTCGGGACACCCGAGTTTGGGTGTCCCGCCCTGAATTTCCGGGCCTGGTGTTTTTGAAAAAACAGATTGGAATGCTTTTACAAAAAAAGGAAAAAAAAGGGGTTTGCAGAAATGATTTTCCCTTAAATAAAAAAATTCCATGTTTCATGTGGGAAACTTTGGGGAATTTTGGGAAATTTGGAGAGGTCCTTGAAAAAGGGGGCGGGGAAAAGGAAAAGGCCTTTGGTTGCAGAGGATGGGCTGGGGGGAGGTTTGGGGAAAGAAATCGTGGTTTTGTTTGGGTTTGGGTTTGGTTCTCCCTTGCCCCGTAGCCGCCCATGAGTTCTTGTAGGGAATTTAAGGGGGCGGCAACCAAAGGAAATTTGGGTTTTCGTTGGAAAGGGGAAAAGCACCCTTCGTTGTTTATTATTTTTTTTTTTATTTTTTTTTTTTTTTTTTTTTCAACTCCCCCCTCTTTTTCATTTGCTCTCCTTCACCCTATTTAAAGGGGGTAAACATGGATTGGTGGGGTTTTTAAATACAGGAATCTTTTGGTAAAATGCAGCGGTTTTTCAGTGCTGGGCTCAGGGGTTAAAAAGACGTTTCCCGGGGCAGGTAAGAGCGCCGGCACCCGGAAAAATGACTTCAAACCCCACAGAAACCGGGGAGAGAGTTTAGACAACCAGCGCCCGCGGTACTTGTTGTGTATGGAAAAGAGAGTTTTTGCTGTATGAAAAAAAATAAGGGAGGGATGCCACAGTCAATTGGAGGAGCTACTTTGTTTTAAAATTTTGTTTTAGGGGAGTTTTTCTGCTGGGCCCGAAAAAAAAACTAGTGGGGAAAAATCCCTAGTACGTAGGAGGGTAAAAACGTGAGGACTGAAGGGGCCCCCCAGTTGGTGTTTTTATTTTTTTGAGGGGGTCTCCTATGTAGGATTGGGAAGTAAGGGGGATACAGGTTTGGGTTTTCTGGTAGGTGCCGAGTTTGGGGTGTACCCTTTTAGAATGGCAGGTATATTAGAGGATTCTCTCTGTAAGAAGTCACTTTTGCCTAGGCAGCGATGAAAAGGGCCCGGAAGGGGAAATTCCCAAAAAGGCTGCCGCTGCTCGGCTATGGCAGGGGGAGGAGGCAGACTTTTTGTTTAGATATGGCCCTTCACCGAACGCGGGAGAGGGAGCTGGAACTTAATATTAAGAGTGATTGTGTGGGCTAGCAGCCTTTTTTGGGGGCTGCTTATAGAGGAAACCCCAAAAAAACAGGTGAGGGCTGTAGGGCTTTTTTTTACTTAAAAGGAGGCGCTTTAGGGGGCTCAAAAATGGCCGCTGCCCCGGTTATGGTTGGGCCCGAGCGGGAGTTTCCTTTGGGGTCCCCCGAGCGTGCGGGGTTTTAATGGGGCCGCGGTTTCCTGCTTTGTCAGCCCTGAGGGGGACTGACATGAGGGAGTCCTGGGGGGCGTCAGCAACCGACTCCACAGCAGATGCTCCCCCAAGTGCGAGATCCCTAGGCGGGTGGGCGGGGGCCCCCGGGTCCGTGCAAGCAAACGCCCGCGGGGACGGGAAAAGAGATTTTCCCGCAAGGGAGGCGGGGGGCGGTTTGGGAGGTACCCCGGGGGGGCTTCCGATTTAGCCGTTTGGGTCCCGGGTGTTTCCCCCGGGGGGTAAGACCCCCGTGCTGCGCCTTACCCCCCACGCGAGAAAGCGGGCCGGACCCCCTCCCCACTGCTGTGGGGAAATTTCCCTGGCAGGGGAAGGGGAGGATGGGGGTAGGAAATTCCCCCACGGGGGTCCCGGGCTTTAAACCGCTGGGGGGGATCCCGAAATGCTTTAGGGCTGGTAAAAACTTGATCCCCGGCCGGTTGATGAAGGATAGAGGGGGTTAGTTTGTGGGCCCGGGTTTTTCCCAAAGGGGGCCCACGGGGGCTCAGCACCCGTGCGTCCTACCCCCTGAGCAGCTAGGCCACGCCCCGGCCCCCTTATCAATTTTTTTTCCATTACTTATTTATTCCCCCAAATTCTGCCTTTTTTTGAGATTTCTATAAAGTGGCCCTAGTGCGCAATTTGGCTCAACCAACCAAAACCCCCCAAAGGATAGAAAGGACACCTACTGGACCTTGGAGTCACATTTTTATTTTCGATTTTATTTAGGGGGCCATTCCAAGGGTTTTCGGACCCCTCCCAAGGTGCTAAAAATTTTAAAAAATAACCCTAAAAACACCCCTATTGGAAACTACAAACCCCCTTTGGGGGTAAAAATTCCGGGGTGGGAGTGATTTTTATCGATTCCACAAAGGGGTTTCACCCAAAATTTTTTTTTAGCATTAGGTTATGAAAAGAAATTTTTTTTTCCAACAATTGCACATTTTAGCTGAAAATTTTTTTATTTTTTACAAGGGGTTTGGAAAAAACCCCCAAAAAATTTTTTTACACAATTTCTCCAATTTGGGAAAACCCTGTATGTTTGGGGGTAAACTTCTGTTTTGGGCCATGGGGAATGCGTACAGGGGGGGGAGAGCTTTTGGCTTTTGGAACAAAGATTTTGGGGGGATACGTCCATTTTCAAAAACCCCCAAAATACCGGAACAAAAAAAAAACCTTTCAGAAGTGCCCCCCTTTTGGATTCAAAAAAAACCCCCATGGGGGCATTTTTGGGGGGAAACAGGTTTCCACTGGGTTTTTTTTGGGATTGGGCCCAAAAATTTAAAGGGGGGGGGGATTGGGCAAGTTCCCGCCGTTGTTTTTTTAGGCTTCAATTATACAGCGTTTCGCATGCAGTATAAATGCAGGGATTTAATTTTTATAAATTTGCAGGGCGGTAACCAATTACAAAGGGGTAAAAAATTTTATAAAAAGGGTTTTTTTTTTTTTTTAACTTTTACGGGAAAATAGAAATGTTTTATAAAAAATTGGGATTTTTAAAGTTTGTCTTAGTCCGGGGAGCCAATAACTTTTTTTTTTTTATTTTGGAGCTGTTTAAGGGGGGTTGTTTTTTTTTTCCGGATGAGTTGATGTTTTTATTGGTACCATTATGGGGTGTATATGACACTTTGAATCGCTTTTTATCAAGGTTTTTGTGAGGTGTTTTGAACAAAATACAGCAATCCTGGTAGTGTATTTAATTTTTATTTTTTACATTGGTCACCATGCGGTATAAATTAAATGACATGCTAGCTTTACTCAACAGGTCGATACGATTACAGCGATACCCAATTTGTATTTTTTTATATTTTACTGCTTTTACACAATAAAAACACTTTTATTCAAAAAGGAAAACACGTTTTTGCATCGCCGCAGTCTGAGAGACATAACCTTTTTCATTTTTTTTTTACGGAGTTGTGTAGTCGCTTGTTTTTTGTGGGATGAGTTGATGTTTTAATTGGTTTAATTTTTTGGGAGGACAAGACTTTTTAAACGCTTTTAAATCCGTTTTCTGTAAGGTAGGGGGAAGAAAATGCTGAAATCCTAGCAGTGTTTATTATTAACAGCGCTCACCATGCAGTATCCATGACAAGTTAGTTTACTCTGTGGGTCGATATGATTACAGTTTTTTTATTTAGTTTTTTTTTATGTTGAAGCGCTTTAAAAAAAGTATTTTTATTGTTTAAAACAATATTTATGTATCACTATCTTCTGATAGCCATAACTTTTTTATTTTTCCATATAAAGAGCTATGTAAGGAATTTTTTTGTGTGATGAACTGACGTTTTTATTGATACCACTTTGGCGTATTTTATTCCATATTATGTTCTGTGGAATGGATGAAAATTGCAATTCTGTGACAGTTTTTATTTTTACATAGTTCACCATGCAGGTTAAATAACATGACAGATTTATAGGGTAAGTTGTTACATATGCATACTTTATTTATTTTTGGGGGCGATTGGCGTTTGTAAAAGGGCATGTTTTTGGGTAATTTCGGGCACCAAATTTCATGCGCTCAATAAAAGCCTAGAATGCACCTGATTTATGAACCTGCTCTACAGCGGGTCATGAATCAGGCACATTCTAACGCTAGTACGACATTTCTGACTCAGGTAAACCGCTTTCAAAGTGATATACCTGTTCCAGCAGTAATGCGCCAAGAAATGCAATAGCGAAGCTATAAATCTATAGCTTCGCCACGGTTCTAGTGTGGCCCGCCTCCCGCAGGCGGGCCATGCCGCAGGCGCTATGTACTGCGCTTGATAATGGCATGCGAGGCTTTAAAAAATGTAGCGAACAGGGCTTCGCCTAATATCGGGCTGAAAAGACACCAGATATCTGGCGCAGCCCCGTTCATACATGTCGCCCTTCATGTCTCCTAAAAATTGGAATAAAAAGTGATCCAAAAGATTCATGTATTATTAAAAACTACACTTTAGCCCTCAAAAATGCACCCTCATTCAGGTCCATTGGTGGGAAAAACAAAAAAGTTATAGGCTGTAGAAAATGGTGCTGCAGCGCAAATTTAAGAAATAGTGACTTTTTGTATTTTTTAAAACGTACAAAAAACATAATAAAAACCCTACATATTTAGTATTGACAGAATCATATAAACCTGAAAATACAAATAACACATCATTTGTACTAGAGAGTGAATGCTGTAAAAATGAAACCCCAGCAAACATACCACACATGTTTTATTTTTAATTTCACCCCCAATTTTTTTTTCGGTTTACCAGTATATTCTATGGTACAGCCAATGGCAGTATTAAAAAGTACATCTTGTCCTGGAAAAAACATATGTCTATGTAGATGGAAAAATAAAAAAAACTTATGGCTTTTAGAAGGCATGGAGGAAAAAAACAGAGTCATATTATTATTACCGGCTGTTAAGAAGGGGTTAATGCATGGGGGTGTCCATTGTACGCCAAGGAAGATTGACGTAAATCATAGCTCTCTATTAGAGCTATGAATTACTGTAATTGCAGGGCGCATTTCAGGTGTATTGCAGCGCAAACGCACCAAAATAGTCCCCGCATTTACGCCGTGTGAACATACCCTTAGATTGTACCAGGATACAAAGCCATGGCAAGTGCTTGTTCCTCTTGGGGACTGCTAGCATTGTACTTCTAGGTGCCACAGGAATGCAGTGTACATTCAATGCTAAAAGTGATTTCACTATGGCATCTTAGTAAAGTGTAATGTCCTGTTCTACACCAAAAGAAGTCTCAGCTATGCCACTTTGAAACTGGTATGGATCTGTACCGCAGTTTTGCGCCAAACTTTGGTGCATTTTTGGCACATTGTACAACTCTGGCACGACGCCTCACATCTTTGTCGCATTCAAAAGAGCTCTAAAGAGTTAAAGTTTGTCAGTAACTGTAGCGGCCGGGATAGTGGATCCACTGGACCACCGCAAGCGGTGGCAACAACCGCGCCAGGGAGCGGAGTCTAAGTAGGTCCCGGTTTTCACCAGAGCCCGCCGCAAAGCGTGATGGACTTCCTGTGGCGGGATTCTACCAGGTCGCTACCCCTGACGTGGCGGCGGCCGAGGTGCAGAATCGAGAGACGGGAACCGTAGTCGTGGGCAGGCAGGAAGGTCAGGACAGGCGGCAGAGATTCGTAAGTTGAGAAACGTAGCAAGAGGTCTGGTACATGGCAAGGCAAGAAGACACTTAGGAGCGCTTTCTCTATGGCTCGGGGCAACATAGATCCAGCAAGGAAGTCCCGTGGGCCTAACCAATATATAGGGGCAGCGCCTGGCAAATGGCCAATTATCGGTGCGCTGGCCCTTTAAATTTACAAGAACGAGCGCGCGCGCGCCCTAAGGAACCGGCACGGCGCACCTCGGCCGGCAAGGGATGCGGACGGAGCAGGAACGTGGTTTGGTGAGTGGTTAGAACGAGTCCCACGGCCAGCAGCGCTACCCGTCCCGGGCAGGGACCCCGGAGAGGGCGCACGGGTGCGCCTGCGGCCCGCGGGCCGGAGCGCGGCGCCACTCGTTACAGTAACTTAGATAAACAAGGTCCTGTGCTGCTGATAACACAGTGACCACACCATGGGTGGACAGAGTTTCCAGAGCTTTGGGAGCAGAGAAAAGTGGTTGGTAACCTAGAGAAACTTGTGTACACAAACAGTAGATGAGATCTCCTCTAGCTCTGAAAGGAAGTAAAATCAGAACAGGAATGTAATTGGTAATAGATTTTATTTACATTTGCCTAACGCTAATCATTGTGGTGAGAAAACCCCTTTGTAAAGAGACCCTAGGACTTGAACAGAAAAGACAGACAGTGAGCTCTAGTGCTAACACCCCCTCTCCCCAGTACTGTCCCTGCCTACTCTGGGTAAGGTGGAACAAAGACCAGACAGACAAATAATACAGAGAGGTCAGACAAAAATCGGTCAGAACCAGAGAGGGCAGAAAAGGTACAGAATTGGCAGGAAAACAACGGATGTCAAAAAGGCGGGCACGAAGTCAGGAAATCCAAGGAAACGATCAGGGTGAAAAATGCTATCTCAAGAACAAATCTATTGCAAGTACTGGACAATGAAAATGTGGTCTTCTTAAGGGATGCCAAAGTCCAGTTCCAAGATGTGATAGGACCAGCCTCTGACACCACGACCACACAGAACCCAGACAGACAGGCAAGAAAGGTGAGTGGAGAAGGCAGCTGTCACTCACCAATCAGGCAGAATGATCTGCAACCTTGCTCTAGGGCTAGCAGAGAACCAGACGGGTGTGACCGACACAGCCCAGACAGACAGAATCAGACCATGTTCAGACAGAACCAAAGCCTGCAGCAAACAAATACAATTGGGGTTAAAAGCAAAGTTTCTGCCATATCTTACAAATAGAGGGCTGCGCCACGACCTGAACCAGCACGGTCATGACAGCCTTTAATCCTTTTCTGTTCACCTCATTTTTTTTTTTACTGTGTCTACCATTAAGTGGTCAGGAGATATTAGAGAATGAATAAGCATTAAGGGCCACATGTATGAAAACTATTTAGGTCTAAAATTCACTTTGTTGCCCATAGGTTACTGTGGGCAAAAAAGTGAGTTTTAGACCTAAACAGTTTTCATACATGTGGCCCTAAGTGAGGGTGCAGCAGCAGAAGTGGAGGCAATGCTGCATACCAGCAATCAGTGTCTCTGCACTGTGACTTTAAGGCTATGTTCACATGGGTTAAATTGGGGCGTATTTCGCAGCGTACTGCGCTCAAATACGAGCGAAATGCGCCCCAGTCATTACGGTAATCCACAGTTCTCATAGAGAACTATGGATTACGCCTCCTCTCCCCGCTCGGATAATACGCAGAGCAGGGAGATAATTGACATGTGAATTACTATCGCCGAATACGCGCCGCTAGTAATGAATGTCTATGGGGCCGGCGCGAGCTCCCGAAGTCCTGATGTAATTGTGGGGTGTAATTACGCTCCGCAATTATGCCATGTGAACTTAGCCTAACATTCACAGGACTGGTGATCTTGAAAACTGGTCTTGGGATTATGTACATCGGTCCTTCAAGGTCAGTTAATGAAGTAAACAAAGAAAGCTCTTTTTCCATCTACCTGTTGTAAAACTTCATTAAATCATTAGGGCAACCTGTATGAACTTGGCACTGACTTGCAGCCGAATGTATGAAACTGTCGCATGTGGGTTCATAAATCTGGCGTGTGGTATGCCTAGCATAGCATATTTGTGCCACATAAGTTTTGCATTTTAAAGTGTCTGGTGCAGAATGTGCCGTGTTTTGATGTACGACTGTTCATACATCCATAGAACGCGGCTACAACAGGTTTTTTGGTTCAAAGCACACCAGAAAACTGGCTCAGCCCCTTTCATACATGTCGCCCTTGGGGTGCTATTTTTAATGTGTTTTTTGTGCAGAAAGGCACAGCAATTAATGCTGTACATTGCAGCACAAAAAACCCATAAAAAATGCACCAAAAATGCACCATGTGAAAGCACCCTTAGTCCCCAGATAACGAATGTATCAGGTATTAAACTGTTGAGAACAAATTTTCTTTTTTTTGAAGCCCTAAGAACATGCAACTAACACCAAAAATGCACAAAAAAAAGTGCTACACAAGTGCCACACAAAAACAGTACATTCAGGATACGATCTATCTCAGACCCATACTTAAAAGTAATGGGCCCCCCTTATACCTAGAACGGAAAATGTATCCCTGCCGGACCAGAAGGCACCTGCACAGGAATACACAAAACATATTCTCCCCTGCCGAAGCAGGAAGAGAACAGAATGCTCCCTCACCGAGCCAGAAGGCATCCGCATGAGGTCACAAAAATGGTCCTACTGCCGAAGCAGATTGAACCTACGAACTCACACTTGGCCTCAGAATGGCTTGCCACACCAAACTTCAACCAAGTGCAGTCTAGGTAACCAACTCCGAAGAGTGGCAAATGGTCCTACTGGCGAAGCAGATCGAACCGACAAGCTCACACATTGGGGTCAGAATGGCCTGCCACACCAAACTTCGACCAAGTGCTCACCAGGTGGCCGACTCGGAAGAGTGCCGGGGTTTGCAGGGGAGAAAGGAACCAAATGGCGACACATTCTCCCCCCCAAAAGGGTGCCGCATCCTAAAATCCAACACACAAAATGACACACGTGAACACACAGTGTCGTGAAAAATAAATAAATTGAATGTGCGCAGTGAAGTACTGCCCGGACATCCGGCCGGAAATTATACAAATGTTCCTATTTCCTAGCCAGAAGGTCGGGGAATAAGGACGTGTGCTCAAAGGGACAGTGAAAGTTTAAAGGGGTTTTGCCACCATGCAATGTTGACGTGGGAACCTCTAAAATGGGTATTTAATCACTTTTCTAAATATATGTGATTACAAAAAGTGAAAACTCTGAGAGCTACAGCATTTCTCAATCCCCCTTAGTTACCTCAAAGCTTCTCCAAGACACGACCCAGGAGCTGACAGGCCGCGCTTGCGTGATCACTTCTTATCTGATGACAGGCAAAAGGAATGAGCTTTTAAGGCACCGGGTAGACAGTGCAGTCTTGAGGCTGTGTCTTGCTGTATTGCGAATCACTCTTGTATGTTATTTATTTCATTAAGTTTTGAGACGCTCCCTTGGATTCCTCACTCCTCACTCACCCCCTCCCTCTCTCCCCTGTAGCTTCATGACTCAGCATGATTTGTATATATCCTCCTCCCGTGCTGATAAGAGGTAGGTAACTGGCGTCTTGTCTAATCCCCTTTAAGTGGCTTGCAAATGTGACAAAACTCAAGTGGAGTCCCACACCCAGTGAGTTCGGGCACCCCAGGGTCGTCAATCCTGGGGCACATCACACTTAGGGCTTCATAGTCCCCTCAAGCCATCTTGGCTTCGATCCTGAGGGGGGGGGAGTCACCTACGGCTGATGTCTTTCAAGCAGACCGTGTACACCCCTCCCTACCCCCAGTGTGGTTCTACGTTTGGACACAGACCCCCCATAGCACTCCCCAAACCGCCGAAGGGCCTGATAAGAACAGGTACTACACTTGATCTTAGCCAAGAGGCCGACATGATATTAACCGAAAACTTGACAAGTGATAACACAAACACAGGCCCCACAGAATAGCACGGGCCCCTTTCTAGGTGATCGCACTGACGGCTGGATGACTTTATTGTGACGCATAGTGCTCTGTCTGTGCAAGAGCCTTGCAGTCATTTTGACCTTGAGATTTCGAGGGCTGTCATTTGATTTTGACTGGAAACTCCCTCTCATCAACAGCTGCTTTTTACGTCCCAAAGGGGAGACAAAAACTTAAAATAGAAAAAGGTGGAAACCTTTTCCCAAACCCGGGGTTTTTTCCCCCAAAAAAACCCCCCCCAAACCCCCCCCCCGGGTGAAAAGGGGCCCCAAAAACCCCTTTTCCCCCCCCAATCCCCTTTTTTTTTTAAAAAAAACCCCCTTTTTTTCCCCCCAAAAAAAGGGGGGGGGTTTTTTTTTTTTTTTCCACCCCCCCCCCGGGGGGGGGTTTTGGGGGGGGGCCCCCGGGGGCCCCAAAAAGGCCCCCCCCCCTTTGGGGGTTTTTAACGGGGGGCCTTAAAAAACCTTTTTTCCCCCCGGGGGTTCCCCGGGGGGGGGGCCCCCGGGGTTTTTGGGTTTGGTTTCCCCTTTAAAAATTTTTTTTTTAAAAACCCCCCCAAAAAAAAAATTTTTAAAAAAAAAAAAAAAAGGGTTTAAGGGGGGGCCCCCCCCCCCCCCCAAAAATTTTTTTTTTTTCCCCCCCCCCCAAAAAAAAATTTAAAAAAAAATTTAAAAATTAATTTGGGAAACCGGGGAATTAAAAAAGGGGAAAAAAAAAAAAGGGGGAAAAAAAACCCCCCCCCCGGGGTAAAAACCCCGGGCCGGGGTTTTTAAAAATTTTTAAAAAAATTTTGGGGGCCCCCTTTTTTTCCCCTTTTTCCCCTTTTTTTTAAAAAAAAAACCCAAAAAAATTTTTAAAATTTCCCCCAAAAAAAAAATTTTTTTTTTTTAATTTGAAAAAAAAAAAAATTTTTTGAAAAAATACCCCTTTTTTTCGGCCCTTAAAAAAGGCCTTTTTTTAAAAAAAATTTAAATTTAAAAAAAAAGGGGGTTTAAAAAAAGGGGGCCCAAAAAAAACCCCCAAAAAATGGGGCCCCCCCCCCCGGTTTCCCCCCAAAAAATTTTTTTTTTAAAAAGGGGAAGGGGGGCCCAAAATTTTTAAACCCAAAAACCCTTTTAAAACCAAAAATCCACAAACCCCAAAAATTTTTTTTAAAAAAAAAATTTTTTTGGGAAAAATTTAACCCCAAAAAAAAATTTTTTCCCCTTTTTTTTGGGGGAAAAAAAAATTTTTTAATCTTTTCCCCCCCCCCCTTTTTTCCCCAATTTTTAAAAAATTTTAAAAACCCGGGCCCGAATTTCCCCCCCCCCCAAAAAATTTTTAAACCGGGGGAATTTTTTTTTCCCCCAAAAGGGGCAAAGGGGGGGTTTGGGTTTTTTTCCCCTTTGGGATTATAGGGGAAAAAAAAAGGGAAGGGGGGTTTTTTTTTTAAAAAAAGGGGGGAAAATTTTAAAAAAATTTAAAAGGGGGGGGGCCCCCTTTTTTTAAAAGGGGGGGGCCCCGGGGGGTTTTTCCCCCCAATTTTCCCTTTTTTTAAAAAATTTTTAAGACCGGGGGGGGCCCCCCCCTTTTTTGGGGTTTCCTTTAAAAGGGGGGGTTTTAATAAAAAGGGGGGGCCCAAAAGGCAGGGGGGGGAAAAAAGGGGGGGGGGGGGGGGAAAAGGAGGGGGGAACCCGGGGGGGGGGTTTTTTAAAGGGGGGGGTTTTTTGGGGGGGGGGGAAAAAAGGGGGGGAAAACCGGGGGGGGGAAAAACCCGGGGGGGGAAAAAGGTTAGGGGGGTTTCCCCTTTTTGGGCAAAAAATTTTTAAATTTTGGGGGGTTTTAAAGGGGGGTTTTTTAAAAGGGGGGGGGTTTGGGGGCCCTTTTAAAAGGGGGGGGGTTTATCAGGGGGGGGCCGGGGGGGGGGGGGGGGGTTTTTTTAAAGGGGGGGGGGGGGGCCCGGGGGGGGTTTGGGGGGGGGGGAAAAGGGGGGGGGGGTTAAAAAAAAAAAGGGGGGGGTTTAAAGGGGGGGGGGGAAAAACCCAGGGGGGGGGCCTTTTGGGGAAAAAAGGGGGGAAAGGGGGGTTTTAAAGGGGCCCCCCGGGGGGGGGGGAAAAAAAACCCCCCGGGGGTTTTTTTGGGGCCCCCCCTTTTTTAATGGGCCGGTTTTGGGGGGGTTTTAAAAGGGAAAGGGGGGGGGTTTTGGGGGCCCTTTTGGGGGGGGGCCCCCCGGGGGGGGGCCCTTTTACGGGGTTTTTTTAAAACCCCCCCCCAAAAAAGGGGGGGGGGCCCCCCCGGGGGGGGGGGGGGGGGCCCCCGGGCCCGGGGGGGGGGTTTTTAAAAAATTTGGGGATTTTGGGGGGTTTTTTTGGGGTTTGGGGGGTTTAAAAGGGGGGAAAAAGGAGGGGGGGGGGGGGGGAAAAAAAACCGGGGGGGGGGTTTTTAACGGGTTTTTTTAAAAAGGGGGGGTTTTTGGGGTTTTTAAAAGGCGGGGTTTTTAACGGGGGGGGGGGCCCCGGGGAACCGGGGGGGGGGGTTTTAAAAGGAGGTTTTTGGGGGGCCCCCCAAAAAACGGGGGGTTTTGGGGTTTTGGGGGGTTTTTTTGGGGGCTTTTAAAGGGGCCCAAAGGGGGCGGGGTTTTAAAAAGGGTTTTTTAAAAAGGGGTTGGGGCCCCCCGGGGGAAACCCCCCCCCCCTTTTTTAAAAAAAACCCGGTGGGGGCCCTTTTTGGGGCAAAAGGGGGGGGGCCCCCCCGGGGGGGCCCGGGGGGTTTTTAAGGGGGGGGGGGTTTTTTTTTGGGGGGCCCCCCCCCGGGGGCCCCGGGGGGCCCCCGAAAGGGGGCCCCCCCTTTCCCCCCCCGGCCCGGGGGGGTTTTAATTTTTTCCCGGGGAAAGGGGCCCCCAAGGGGAAAGGGGGGGGGGCCCCCCCCCCCCAAGCCCCAAAAAGGGGGGGTTTGGGGGGGGGCGTTTTTGGGGGAAATTTTTTTTTTTTTTTTAAAAAAAAAAAGGGGGGCCCCCCCCCCCAAAAAACAAAAAATTTTTTTTTTTTTCCCCTTTTTTTTTCTTTTTAAAAAAAAAAAAAAAATTTTTTTTTTTGGGGTTTTTTTTTTGGGGGGGGGGTTTTTTTTTTTAAATTTTTAAACCATTTTTTTTTTTCCCCAAATTTTTTAAAAATTTTTCCGGTTTTAAAGGGGAAATTTTTTTTTTTTTTTAAAAAAAAATTTTTTTTTGGGGGGGGGAAAAAAATTTTCCCCTTTTTTGGGGGAAAAATTTGGTTTTTTTTCCCCCAAAATATTTTTTTTTATTTTTTTAAAAGGGGGGTTTTTCCCCCAAAAAAAGGGGAAAAACCCCCAAAAGTTTTTTTTCCCAAAAAAAAATTTTCCCCGGAAACCAAAAAAAAAAATTTTTAAACCCAAAAATTTTTTAAAAAAAGGTGTAAATTTTTGGGGGAAATTTTTTTAAAAAAAACCCCCCCAAAATTTTTTTTCCCCAAAAAAAATTTTTTTTTTTTTTAAACCTTTTTCCAAAAATTTTTTTTTTAAAATTAAAAAAATTTTTTCCCCCAAATTTTTTTTTTGGGGAAAAAAATTTTTTAAAAAAAAAAAATTTTAAAACCCCAAGGTTTCCCCCCTTTTTTTAAAAAAATTTTTTTTTTTCCCCCAAAAAAAAATTTTTTAAAAAAGGGAAAAAATTTTTTTTAATTTTAAAAAATTTTAAAAAAAAAAAAATTTTTTTTTTTTTTAATTTTAAAGGGAAAAAACCCCCCAATTTTTTTAAAAACCCCCCCCCCCCCCCCCCCCCCCCCCCCCCCCCCCCCCCCCCCCCCCCCCCCCCCCCCCCCCCCCCCCCCCCCCCCCCCCCCCCCCCCCCCCCCCCCCCCCACCCCCCCCCCCCAAACAAAAAGGGAAAATTTCCCTTCCAAATTTTTTAACCCCAAAAAAAAGGGGGGGGGCCCCCCCCTTTGGGGTTTTCCCCTTTAAAAACCACCCAGGGGAATTTTTTTAAAAAAAACCCCCTAAACCCCCTTTTTAAAAAAATTTTTTTTTTTTAAAAAAAAAACCCCCTTTTTTTAAATTTAAAAAAAAAAAAAAAAAAAATTGGGCCCAAAAACCCCCGGGCCCAAAAAAAATTTTGGGGGAAAAAGAACTAGTGTGTCCAAGGAACTTGTGTTCCTAACTGGGTTATAAATTTAGTAGCCCAATTTTTTTTCATTTTTTAAAGTAAAATTTTTCAAACCGGAAAAATTTTTTGGGGCCGTCCAGTTCTGATGTGGCTTTGAGGGGCACTTTGTTAGATTTCCCCCAAAATTGGGGCTCCCCTTTTTAAAAAAACTCAACCCCTTTAAATATTCAAAAACAACGTCCCGGAAGTTTTAAGGGGCCCTGTTCACCGGGGTTATTCCCGGCGGTTTGTTTAGCCGTATTGCGCTCACAAAAACCCGGGGTGAATAAGGGGGGGGGACGGGGGGCGGGGGGGCCGGGCGCGCTCCCCTTTTGGGCACCAAAAGAAAAAAATGCTTTTTCTACGGCGCGTTTCGGCCGTAAATAAAAATTTTGCCCTGTCATTTCTCCCCCCGCGGCGGATTCCCCCGGGGGCGGGGGAGGGCCCACGGGGGGTCCACTGTTCTCTTAAGAGAGCTAGGGGAATTTTCCGTAATGCAGGGGGCGGATTGGGGGCCGTCTGAAGCGCAAATTTGGCCCCGCAGTACGGCGCCCAATTTTCCCCGGCAAAAAATAAAACCCCTTTTGAAAGAGGCCTAACTTTTTAAATTTTTGTTAAAGGGGGTTTTTTAAATTGAATTTTAAGGAAAGTGGATTTTGGGCATTTTAAAAAATTTTCCCTTTTTTCTGCCAAAATTTTTTAATTTTTTTTCCCATCTTTTACTGGAACACAGTAATTTTGTTATCAGGGAAATTTCAAATCAATATCTCAATTAACCTGATTTCCTTTCCATTTTTTAAAAATTTTCCCCCCTATATGGGCCCCTTTTGTGCTATTTGGGTTTAACCACGGACTCAGAATAAAATTTTGGCTAAAATTTTTTATTTAAAATTTTTTTAAGTAGTAAGTTGTCACATTTAAATTCTCTTTTAAACCCCCAACCCGTTCCTGCTGTGACCCAAATCCTGGGTAGGCTATTCCACAGATTCACAGCTCCCCCAAAGGGAAAAAATCCTTTTCTTCTTTGGGCATTGGGAAACTTTTTTTCTCCAGACGAGGAAGGGATTTCTTGTCTTTTGTTTTTTTAAAAGAAATAGTTTTTTCACTATCATTTTTTTAGGGGTTTTTTTATATTTTTTAAATTTAATCATGGGCTCCCCTTTGTTTTTCTTTTTTCAAGACTAAAAACGGTTTTTAAATTTCCCTTTAAAACCTTTTTCCCAATAAAGGGTGCTCCCATCCCCCTTTTTGTTTTTTGGGTTGCTGTATTTTTCACTTTGGGCCCGAAGGCTTAGGGGTTTACTTTTTTTAGACTTGCCAACACAAAAAATTTCTTCTTGGTGGGAAAAATTTCCCAAATTTTTGGGGGAGTATAGAGGGCTTGACCCACCAAATGATCACACTCCTATTTCTGATGGTTATGAGTCCGTAATAGGCACTTTCATTGGTGACCCCGGGGTTTGCATGGGCATTATTTTTGGGTTTTGCCGGAAAACAGTTTTGATGCAAAGCACGGGAGGTTCTGACAAAATTTCTATTTGGCCCGCGAAGCTTTTTTCCCGCCCAAATTTTTTCCCACCCAAAAGTTCTTTTGTTTGGGGCCAGCCTTAAAACAGGCATGAATTTATTCCCCCACTCAAATTT
>JAODAL010057898.1:0-22406 GCA_025379985.1 Phyllomedusa bahiana | reverse complement strand
TAGTTATAGAGATGGGGCCGAAATCTCGGGTCAGGGCTCGGCATAAAGTTTAATAAAAAAATTATTTTTTTTAAAATGTAAAACATTATAGAAAAAGAGCGAACCCTTTTTTAAAAAAAAAAGCAGAAAAAACCCCGAACAACGCGTTTTGTCGCCGAGACCGGCTACATGGGGAAATTGCAATAGATGAATTCCCGGGAAAATCAGTAATTCAAATTGTTTAATATTCTCATTGGTCGGCTTAAACCACCCAAATTTTTTGAGCGCAGTGTTCCATTATATCCTAGGGAGGAGAATTGCCAATCAAAATAGGAGCGACAGGGACCCTTTAACCTATGGGAAAAATTGACCAATCTATTAAAAGGGGACAGTTCAAAATACAGAAAAAAGGCAAAACGAGCTGTTTGGTTAAAGCGGGGGGGGCTCGTCCCCTTAGCCAATCAAGCGCGAGCTACTTTTCATAGAGTTCTATGCGGGCCGTCTTTTCCATTGGGCCGGGTAGGCCATTCCCCGGGGGGGCCCCACGATCTCAGGGGGCCCCCCCGGCAGGCCTACCTGCCCAGTGGACGACAGGGGGATTCGGGCCGCAGGCGGCTGGGAGCGTCGCGCAGGAGGCGGGGGTTTTCCCCCTGGGGGGCCCCGAGTAGGGCGCGGCCTGTGACGCGGGTCCCCTTCACCCCGGGCTGATGGCCGGGTCACGGGACCACCATGCAGCCATCTGGCCGCCCCTGCACCCCCCGGGGGCAGGCGGCACCCGGGTAAACATTGGGTTATTGACCCGTTGTTCAGCTCCCCAGGGGGGCGCGGGGCAGGCGCGTTTTGTGCATCATCGCGCCCCCTGCTCCGGGCCCCCGCAGTCTGTGTGAAGGGCCCACCGCCCGGACAGAGGAGGGGGGAAATCGGGTGGTAAGATTTTTATTTTATTTTTTTAAAACTACTGCCCTCCGGGCCCTTTTTACCCTGCCCTGCCGGGCCTTACATGCCCTCCCTGCCAGTACCCTCCCCTCCCTTTCCCCATATACACTGCCCTGCCTGCCCAATACACTGCCCTCCCGGGTATATACCCTGCCCTCCCTCCCCATTACCTCCCCTGCTGCCCTTTTAAACACTCCCTGCCTGCCCATTCCGCCCTGCCTCCCCAAACCTTCCCCTGCCTCCCCCTATACCCTGCCCCCCTCCCCCTTATACCCCCCCCCCTGCCTGGCTATATCCCCTCCGGCTATATCCCCTCCCCCCTCCCTGCCCATATACCTCCCTGCCTGCCCATATACACTGCCCTGCCCCCCATATACCCCCCCCTGCCTGGCTATTACCCGCCCTTTCCCCCTTCCCCTGCCCTCCTGCCCTATACCTGCCCTCCCTGCCCTATACCGCCTCCGGCTTATACACTCCCCTGCCTGCCCATTTACACTGGCTGCCTCCCCATATACACTGCCCTGCCCCCAATACACGCCCTCCCTGCCCATATCCCCCTCCCCTCCCTGGCTATATCCCTGCCCTCCCCTGCCCATTCCCCCCTGTGGCTAATACCTGCCCTGCCTGCCCATTTTTTTAAACCCTCCCTCCTGGCCATATACATGCCCTGCTCCCCTTTTTTATACACTGCCCCGGGGCCCTGCCTTTTATAATCCCCTGCTCCCCTATAAAACTGCCTCCCTTTGGCATTACCTCCCCTGCCTGCCATATTCCCCCTCCCTGGCTTTATACCTCCCCTCCCTGGCTTTATACCTGCCTGCCGGCTATACACCCCCTGCCGGGCAAATACACTGCCCTGTCTGGCTATTACATGCCCTCCCCTGCCCATATACTCCCCCTCCCTGCCTATACTGCCCCGCCTGGTTTTAAATACCTCCCGCCTCCCCATTTACTGCCCCGGCCTGGCTTACACTCCCCTGCCTGGCTTTATACTGCCCCTGCCTGTCCAATACTCCCCTCCCTGGCAAAATTACCTGCCTCCCTGGCTATATACCTGCCCTGCCTCCCCAATACTGCCCTGCCTGGCTATAATGCCTGCGGGTATATACACTCCCCTGCCTGGTTTAACACGCCCTGCCTGCCCTAATGCCCCGCCTCCCCAATTTAGCCCTCCGGCTTATAACATGCCCTGCCTCCCCATATACACGGCCCTCCCGGGCCATTTTCACGCCTGCCTGCCCATATAACTCCCCTGCCTGCCCAATACCCTCCCCTACCTGGTTTTCCCCTGCCCTCCGCCCATTACCCTGCCTCCCTGGCTTTACATCCCCTGTCTGGCTTTACACTGCCTTCCTGGCTTTATACACTGCCCCCTGCCAAAAACTGCCCCTGCCTGCCCTTCTGCCCCTGCCTGGCTATATCACTGCCCTGCCTGCCTATATACACTCCCCTCCCTGGCTTATACCTGCCCCCCTGGATACACTGCCCTCCCTGCCCATACACTCCCCTCCTGGCTTATAGGGCCCCTGGGCTTATACTCCCCCTCCCTGTCCTTTACGCCCCTGCGGGGTTTCCCGGCCCTGCCTCCCTAATTCTGGCCCTCCCTCCCCAAAAATTACTAAATGTTTTTGCGTTACTTCTGCGGGGACGAGTGGCCCCGGGGAATGGTTATGGGGGAAAAGGAAAAGGGAAAAGAACGATTCAGAAACGCTAAAAAGACGGGACGCCCTGGTGAGTCCCTGGTGTCAGGGGTTTTTTGCTCTATATTCTTTAGTGCTGGGGTCTCTGTCATGTAATATGACCTGAGCTGGTAATTTTTTTTAATATTTTTTTTTTGAGTATTTTTTTTATTTTTTTTTGGGGGGGTGGGGGGGGGTTTTGTTAGGGGGTGGAGGGGGGGGGGGCCCCAGTACACCTCTCTGCCCAGGGGCCCCTCTCTGTTAAGAGGGCCCCTGGTTCTAGGGGAAAAAAAATTTCTGAGCGCGCTCTTTGATTGGCAAGTTAAAAGAGGCGGGGTTAATTGGCCCAATGGGAGGGGCGAGCAACGCTCCTATGGGTTTTTCTAATGCAATCTGAAATAAAACTGTACATGACCGAAAAAAATTAAATAAAAACTACAGAATTTTTTAAAACCGATGTGTATATAAAATGAATAAATAATATGGGGTAACGATAAAAAATTTAAACATCAATAAAATCATTTTTAATTTTTTATTTGTTGCACCCATTTCAAAAGGGTCCTTGGGTAACAAAAATAAAAAAAATAAACAAAGATTTTATTATGTAAAATTTTTTTTTCGTTACCCTTTTTTTTATCCCTTCATTTTTTATATAACATTCCGTACAAAATTCTGTTGTCTTTTTTTGATTTGGGGGGGCATGTAAGTTTTGTTTCAGATTTTCATTAGAAAACCCCTAGGGCGTTTTTGGTGCTTCCATTGGTCCAAATTTAAAGGCGCCTCTTTTAACTTACCAATTTACAGAGGGGCTCCCGAATTTTTTTTCCCCATAGAATCTATGGAAGTAGAAGGGGCTTTTGATTGGGTTAAACTGGAAAGGCCCCCGCCGCTTCAAAAAAAACACTCGTTCGCAAATTTTTTCTGTATTTTGAAAAATGTCCCCCCCTTGAATATGATTGGTCAATTTTTTCCCTAGGAAAATTAAAGGGGCATTTTTGTCCTATTCTGATTGGTCAATTCCCCCCCTCCCCTTGGTTTTAATTGGGGCAAATTTTCGCTCCCATTCTGTTGGGTGGTTTTTTTTCCGACTTTAGAAAAGCTTAAAACCCTTTTAATTAATGTAATTTTCCCGGGAAATTTTCTTTGCTTTTCCCCAGTAGCGCCCTTTCCCCGGCGGGCAAACGGGGGGGGGTTGGGTTTTTTAAAAGTTTTTTGTAAAGAAGGGGGTTTCTCTTTTCGGAAAGGGTTTTTCATTTTAAAAAAATTAAATTTTTTGATTAAACTTCATTTCCCCAAAGGGCTGGAGCCGAGATTTTTAGAGCGCCCATTCTCCTAGCTAAATGGGAGGGGTTTGCTCGCGGCCTTTTGTTGGGGGTTTGGTAGCCAAAAACCCCCCTAGCTCAGGGCCAAAACGGCCCCTTTTCGGGTTTTTTTCTTTTTTTTTGGGAAATTTTCCCCCCGTGGTTTTGGGTTGGGGCCTAAACTTCTCCCCTTGACTAGAAAGGGGCTTTTTTCGCTCCCCATTCTGATTTGGGCAATAATTCTCCATTGGCCTTTGTTTTTGGGTCTTGTCGCCCCCTTTCTGATTGGCTGAGCTAGCCAAATTTCCCCCCCAGATTAACCCAAAGAGCTCTTTTCAGCATTTTTTCTGGGAAATTTTGAACTAACCCGGCCCTGGATTTGATTGGTTTTAAAATTTCCCCCTAGGGTTTTTTTTGGGGTTTACTGTCGCCCCCTTTTTTCCCCGATTGGCCCTTTTTGCCGACCAATCAGAAATTTGCTTTCAGAAATTTTAATTAATGGGATTTCCCGGCCCAAATTTTCCCAATATCCCAATTCTTGAATTTGGATATTGGAAAGGATTTTGTTTTATGTATTTTTTATTTTTAGGTTTCAGCTTTTTCGAGAATGTTTAAGCCTTTATAAAGCGAATTTTTATTATACCCGCACCAACTGGAAGTTTTCTCGTGTTTCCGCCTGTCTCGCATCGGGAAATGTTTTTCGGCCAGTCCCCCAAACCCCAAATCCCGCACTGGCCATGTCCCCCCATTGCCCCCCACACCTGGCCGGGGGGGGAACTTTTTCCCAATGTTTGACCCCCCAAAATCCGGCGGGGAATCAAGGCCCAGCCCGCCTGCGCCCCGCCCGCACTGCGCCCAAACATGGCCCAGGCGCGGCGGCTTTACTGCTATGTTTTAGCCCCGCCCCCCCCCCCCATTAAATCAGGCGCAGATTCCGCCGGGAAAATGGCGGGGAAAAGGGGCGCCCCGAGGCGGGGTTCTACATTGGCCCTAATCTTTCTCAATGCAAATACAGAGGGCAAAACTAAAGTAGCAGCAGTCGTATAGAATAGGAAATTTTGTGGAAACCTACATCTTTCTCAATGCAATACGCAGGGGGGCCAGAATAAAAGAGCAGCAGTCAGTATAGAAATAGAATTTCTAGGAAACACTATATCTTTCTCAATGCAATACAGCAGAGCAGAACTGAAAGTAGCAGCAGTCAGTATAGAAATAAAAAATTTGTAAAAACACTAATCTTTTAAAACCCAAACGAGGGCAAAAAAAAACTAAAAAAGTGCGGGCAGTCCAGTATAAAAAATAGGAAATTTTGTGGAAACACTATATCTTTCTCAATGCAATACAGCAGGGCAGAACTGAAAGTAGCAGCAGTCAGTATAGAAATAGGAAATTTTGTGGAAACACTACATCTTTCTCAATGCAATACAGCAGGGCAGAACTGAAAGTAGCAGCAGTCAGTATAGAAATAGAATTTTTAGGAAACACTACATCTTTCTCAATGCAATACAGCAGGGCAGAACTGAAAGTAGCAGCAGTCAGTATAGAAATAGAATTTCTAGGAAACACTACATCTTTCTCAATGCAATACAGCAGGGCAGAACTGAAAGTAGCAGCAGTCAGTATAGAAATAGGAAATTTTGGTGGAAAAACACTACTTTTTTTCTCAATGCAATACAGCAGGGCAAACGAAGTAACGCATGGGTATAGAAATAGGAAATTTTGGGGAAACACTCATTTTCTCAATGAAAAATACAGCAGGGCGGGAACTGAAGAGCAGCAGTTCAGTATAAAATGAAATTTTGGGGAAAAACACTACACTTTTCATGCAATACACAGGGAGAACTAAATGCAGCAGTCAGTTAGAAATGGAAATTTGGGGGGAAAAAATTTTTCTCTTTTCTCAATGCAATACAGCAGAGCAGCACTACAAGTAGCAGTGAGCAGACATGCTTTTTTAAACACTACACCTCTCACAATGCAATACAGAAGAGCAGCCCTGAAAGCAGTGGTTTGCAGCCAAGCTCTTTTCAACACTATACTTTGAACAAGGCAATGCAGTCTAGCAACAAAGACAAACAGACAAATGGGAGGTACTGAGCCCGACTGCCAATACGAAATCAGCAGAATTATGAATGCAGCTCTGGATGTGACTGGAGTATAAGAACACATTGTAACTGATTACCAGTAGTCGTCTTGATAAATGCACTCAGCGTTCTATCGATCTATCATGAACCGCGTGCTTTTTCCCCTGTGTGGGGAAATTACGGCAACCCCTGCCAGGCTATAATGCAGCACTATGCCGCCAATCCGGCCCCTTGCGAGTTCTATGATCCTGCTTTTGACTTTTCTTAGGGGCTCAAGTGCAGCATTCAACTAGAGGGAGGATTTATAAGAGGCTTCCAATAATCACCACTTACACCTGCACGGGAAATCCGCGAGATAAGAGAGTGTTCAGAAAGACTTGAGCTCCTGGAGAAGAATTTTCATCACTGACAACAGGCGGCGGAGACATATCTGACAGATGGAAAATGGAGGAGACTCAGTGTGGTGGAAAAAAATGAGGGTTTTGGGAGGGTTTTAGGGTCTCCCATAGGGGCCAGGTCGGTGACGCAGAAAAAAGCACCTCCGACCAGCAAACTGGTGACATGGATGATTCAGCTTCAACCAGTGCTGAGACTTCCTGCTGGGAACGAGGGAGAGAGAGCTTCTTTTACGTAAATTTTTAAACAGATAAGTAATGAAATGTACAAAGTGACTTCCCAGCAGAATAGTGGGAGCTCTGGGGATAAAACGGATGTAATCAGGGTCAGTCAGGATAAGAAGATGTACAGTGACTTCACCCGCAAAATGTGAGTGCAGCTCTGGGATAAACAGGATGTAACTCAGGATCAGTAAAGGATAAAATATGTTGTACAGTGACTGCACCCGCAGAATATGGTGCAGCTCTGAGTTTAAAAAAGGGGTGTAAATCAGGTAGTACAGGATAAGTTGTTTACAGGACGCCCAGCAGAATAGTGAGGAGCTTGGAGGGTAATACAGGGTGTAAACTCAGGGTCAGTAAGGGTAAGTAATATGTACGTGATGCACCCGGAATAGTGAGTGCACTTGGAGGATAAAAGGGGTGTTAAATCGGGTAAATACAGGTAAGTAATGTATTACATGATGCACAGCAAATAGTGGTTTCAGCTCTGGAGATAAAACAAATGTACTCAGGATCAGTCAGGATAAAGTAATGTATGTAAAAGTGACTGCACCAGCAGAATAGGAGGCAGCTCTGGAGGATAATACAGGGTGTAACTCGGATCAGACGGTAAGTTAAAGTTGTACAGTGACGCACGAGAATAGTGAGGCAGCTCTGGAGAAATACGGATTTAACCAGGTCATACGGTAAATAAAGTATGTACAGGACTGCCCAGCAGAATAGTGAGGCAGTCTGGGGTTTTTTTCAGGGTGTAAACCCGGATCAGTACAGGATAAGTAAAGATGTAACCCGGACTGCACCAGAGAATGTGAGGCAGTCTGGAGAAAACAGGGTGTAACTAGGATCAGTCAGGATAAAATAATGTATGTACAGGACTGCAAGCAAAAGTGATGCGCTCGGAGTAATACAGGAGTAAATAGGTAGTACAGGGTAAGTAATGTATGTACAGTGACTGGCCAGCAGAATAGGAGTGCAGTTGGTATAAAACAGGATGTAACTCAGAAAACAGTACAGTATTTTTTCCAAATGTGGGTGGGTTTCAGCTTCAGTTCCCCTTCCCTTTTAGGCGTGGAGGTTTTTTAAGTTTCCAAGGGCTCCCACTTTTTTTTGGCTTGGGTGGGTCTGTACTTTAGCTTTTTGTTTGTTGGGCCGGAAATTCACGCATGTCCCTTTAATTCAGTGAACCCCTAGAGGGGCCCTTGATGGATGGAGGGGGTTTTTAAAAGGGAATGTACTTTAAGGTCTAAAGTGTTTAAAGTTTGCCCCGAAAGAAAAAATAATTTAACTAGTCGGTGATAAGAAAGCAAGATGGGGGACAGCGGGCAAAAGAATGGTCGGAACCTAGGGGGGTTGGTGCAGTAGAAAATTTAAATTGCTTAAACTCGGGGGGAAGAATAAAAAAAAAACAGCAAAGTATTTGGAATAGCAATTATTGCCTATATGTTTAACTAATCAGTGTGGTGGAGGTGCCCCTTTATGGGGTAATTTTTTATTAACCCCCGTCGGTAGGGTGGATTTTTGGCCTTCAAGCGGGAGCAGTCTTTTGGGGTAATAAAGGTTCTGGAATCGTTCTGCAGTAATATTGGTCAATGGAGACAGAATGGCTTTTGGGGTTTAGGGTTAGATCGGGGCTTTTTAATGCTTGCCGGGGACCGCACCAGAAAAAATTAAAGCAGCTTCATCTTTCATGTTCTCTATTCTTCTTCTTTATAATAGATACAAACACTTTATTGATCCTGCCCTGTGGGGTCTCCGAGGTTGTTCTCTTAGATCTTCCAGCCAGCTGACCTCTTCTAAGAACCGGGTAGGTCCACCAGGTCTCCTGAGCATCATCCAAGCTCTTCTATGGTTGCCTATCTCAGAAACCCTTAAAAGGGTCGTTGGAGAAGCTTGGAAGAATCCCGACACAAGAACTGCAGAGTAAATCCCCAGCGAGGACAACTCTGAGCAGCTGAGGTTCTCTGACCCCCTACCGACATTTGGTGTGTAGGTGCGTCATAACGGCTACAGGGGAGTATAGAGCTTCGAGGGGGTCACTCGCTGAGGGGGTCACTCGCTGAGGGGGTCACTCGCTGAGGTGGTTACTCGCTGAGGGGGTTACTCGCTGAGGGAGTCACTCGCCGAGGGGGTTACTCGCTGAGCGTGTCACTCGCTGAGGGGGTTACTAGCTGAGGGGGTCACTCGCTGAGGGGGTCACTCGCTGAGGGGGTTACTAGCTGAGGGGGTCACTCGCTGAGGGGGTTACTAGCTGAGGGGGTCACTCGCTGAGGGGGTTACTCGCTGAGGGGGTTACTCGCTGAGGGGGTCACTCGCTCGAGGGGGTTACTCGCCTGAGGGCGTCACTAATACTGAGCGGGGTTTACTAGTGAGGGGGGGTTACGTTACTCGCTGAGGGGGTTTACTCGCTGAGGGGGTTACTAGCTGTGGGGGTCACTCGCTGAGGGGGTCACTCGCTTGAGGGGGGGTTTACTGTGAGGGGGTGGTCAGATCTCGCTGTGGGGGGGGTCACTCGCTGGGAGGGGGTCATTCGCTGGTGGGGGTCACTCGCTTTTGAGGGTTGTGATAGCTGAGGGGGGTCACTCGCTTGAGGGGGGGTTACTCGCTGATCGGGGGTTACTCGCTCTGTAGGGGGGCTTTCTTGCTCGGAGGGGGTTACTCGCTAAGGGGGTTACTCGCTGAGGGGGTTACTTGCTGAGGGGGTTACTCGCTGAGGAGGTTACTAGCTGAGGGAGTCACTCGCTGAGGGGGTCACTCGGCTTGAGGGAGTCACTCGTGAGGCGGGTTACGCGCATGAGGGGTGTTAACTTGCTGAGGGGGTTTTACTCGATAAGGGAGGTTACTCGCCTGAGGGGGTTACTCGCTGACGGGGGGTTACTCGCCTTGGCTGAGGGGGGTGTTACTAGCTTGGAGGGGGGTTACTTGCTGAGGGGGTTACTCGCTGAGGGGGTTACTCGCTGAGGGGGTTACTAGCTGAGGCCACGCCATATGCAGCAGGTAACAGCTGAATATTGCAGCCAAGACCTGCAGCTAGAAGCTGGGATTGGAGACGGCTCTGATCCTGGAGGTTTTATCCATTTATTCGAAGGGTAAATGTGGTGTGCACATACTGTGGAGTTTATACGTATAAGTATGGATGTCTTGTTGCGGCGCCACGATTCATATTCCCAATCAGCCCTCTGCGCACAAAAGACCTGGTGGGGTTAACTGTCGTGCTTGCAATGCCAGCCACAGACCTAATAAGGGATTCTGTAGCTGACATGTTACTGCTCCTATTACATCCTGGCATAGTTTGTAGGTAGGATGTACTAGGAACACCATATCTATACACCCTTTTGCTATATATATAACTGTAAATATTGCTTTATATTTTTCATGGGACGACACTGAGGATGTGACCCTGATACAATGTAAAGTAGTCAGTGCCCGGCTTGTATCACAGGGGGTGCCCTCAAAATAACTCAACACAGACATCAATGTATAAACTGCAGGGATCAACAGTAGTGAGGACACCCCTAAATGACAGCAGAAGTGAGTACACCCTTAAGTGACAACAAAACTGAACACACCAAGAGTGAGTACGCCCCTATGTGACAACAAAAGTGAGTACACCCCTAAATGACAGCAGAAGTGAGTACACCCTTAAGTGACAGCAAAAGTGAGTACACCCCTAAATGACAGCAGAAGTGAGTACACCCACTAAGTGGACAACAAGTGAGTACACCCCCTTAGTGAATACAAAAGTGAGGTACACCCTAAGTGACAGCAATAAAAGTGAGTAGTCGCCCTAAGTGAAACAAAAGTGGAGGTATAACCCTTAATATGACAACGAAGTAGAGTACACCTAAGTGATAAAAGAAGAGTTGTACACCCCTATTATGACTACAAAATTCATCAGTGAACAACCCCAAAGTTGACAACTAGAGTAAGTACGCCATATGTGACAACAAAAAGGGAGTACACCCCTTAGTGACAGCTAAAAAAAGTGTCAAGTGAGTCGACCCCTAATAGATACAAAGTGAGTACCCCCCTATGTGACAACAAAAGTGAGGTCACCCTATGTGACAGCAAAAAGTGAGTACACCCCTAAGTGACAACAAAAGGAGTATGCCCTAAGTGACAGCAAAAGTGAGTTATGCCCCTAGTGACAGCCAAAAGTGAGTATGCCCATAAGTACAAACGCAAAAGTGAGTATGCCCCTAAGTGAAAAAAAAGTGAGTACGCCCCCTATGTGATAACAAAAGTGAGTAAACCCCTTTTGTGGACAAACAAAAAGTGTGTGTACACCCTATGTGACAACAAAATGTGTGTACACCCTAAGTGGCAACAAAAGTGAGTATACCCCTAAGTGACAACAAAAGTAAGTATGCCCCTAAGTGAAAAAAAAGTGAGTACGCCCCTAAGTGAAAACAAAAGTGAGTACACCCCTAAATGACAAAAGACTTGGTGAGTACACCCCTAAGTGACAAAATGAAGTGCTGTACCACCCCTATAATGACAAAAGAAGTGAGTACACCCCTAAGTGACAAAAGAAGTGAGTACACCTTAGTGACATCCAAATGGTGAGTACTACCTCTGTTGTGTCAACATATAGTGGAGTACGCCCCCTAAGTTGACTAAACAAAAGTGGACGTACACCACTATGTGACAGCAAAACGTGGAGTTAAACCCGCCCTAAGTGACACAAAAAGTTGAGTTACTCCCCTAAGAAGTGACAGCAAAAAGTGAGTACCACCCCTAAGTTGACAACAAAAGTGGAGTAACCCCTAGGTGACAACAAACGTAGAGGCGTGTACGCCCTAGTGAAAAAGAAAAGTGGAGTTCGGCCCCTAAGTGAAAAAAACTGAGTACGCCCCCTAAGTGAAAACAAAAGTGAGTACACCCCTAAGTGAAAACAAAAGTGAGTATGTCCCTAAGTGACAACAAAAGTGAGTACACCCCCCTAAGTGAAAAAAAGTGAGGTACGCCCACTAAGTTGACAAAAGGATGTGAGTACACTCCTAAGTGACCAAAAGAAGTGAGTACACCCCCTTTAAGTCTTGAAGTGACAACAAAAAAGTGAAGTACACCCCTAGTGACAACAAAAGTGAGTATGCCCTAAGGACACAAAAGTGAGTATGCCTAAGTGAAAACAATTGTGAGTAGGCCCCTAAGTGACAAACAAAAGGGAGCGATAGGTGCAACCCCTTTGTGACCAACAAATGTGAAGTATGCCCTAAAAGTGGAAAACAAAAGTGAGTATACCCCTGAGTGAAAATGGACAACAATCGGCCTATATGTGTCTGTTATTTGTGTGGCCCCATTATGGTCCAGCGCTGCCTTTAACTCTCTTGGGAAGGGACGGTAACTAGGAGCTTCACAGGTTTGCTGGAATCCTCTTCCCTCCTCTATGTTGACATTCACGGAGCAGCTGGTGGATGTTAGAGGACCTTGTGCTCTTCCTCCTTCCGTTTGAGGAGGAGATCCACCGATGCTCCATATAGGGTTTAGGTATGGAGACACGCTTGGCCAGTCCGCACTTTACCCTCATTTTCTTTAGCAAAGGCCTAGTGGTCAGATCTGGAGTGTTGTTTGGTAGGTCAGTTATCTCATGTTGGTAATATTTGCCCTGGTGGCCCAGAAGGGGGCGGGGATCATGCCAGGGGCGTAGCGCTAGGCTAGTTTATTCGGGGCACTAGGTCCGGAGTAAACACGCCTGTGCCCCGAACCTCAGATGCCAGGGTTCATGCTGGCAGCGCACGCCTGATCTCTATTTCAGCTGTATGTGCGTCCTCTGAAAACCACATACAGCTCAGGGCTGTTCTTCAATGCAGGCGGGAGGGAAGGCGACCCTGCAGGACGGTTGGTGACGGGATCTGAGGCAGGAGGAGGGGGCGGCCTGTCGCACCATGATGCTCCTGTAGGTACTTGTGGTGTTTGTAGCCGAATTTCAGCAACAAGAGGGCCTGGCAGTCGAAAGTTCAGCAGCATCCCAATGAGGTGAGGGAGCTTCTGCCCCTGCTGTGACTGCGGGGACCATGTCCTACAATACACCAGCCTTCACCATGGAGTCAACATCAGCAGCAGGCATCACAGGTTTCCTAGGGAAATTGTCTCAAGTGAGGGAGGAGCCTCAGTAAGAGACCAGTTGCTAAAAATATAATAAGGGATCCTAACACCAACATAATCTTCTGAATATGAACTGTTGGTAATTATTTTATTCGTGTGTGCATGTGTATGTATGTGTGAATATATGTGTATGTGTATAAATGTGTGTGTAAATGTGTGTATGAGTGTATGCACGCGTGTGTATGTGTGTATATATGTGTGTGTGTGTATATATGTATGTGTGTATATATGTGTATGTGTGTGTATATATGTGTGTGTGTTTGTGTATATGTATATATGTATGTGTGCATGTATATGTGTGTATACATGTGTGTATGTGTGTATATATGTATGTGTGTATGCATGTATGTGTGTGTGTATATATATTTGTGTATGTGTGTCTATGTATATATATATACCGTGTTTCCCCGAAAGTAAGACAGCGTCTTACATTCTTTTTACCCCCAAAAGTCCCACTATGTCTTACTTTCGGGGTATGTCTCCCCTATATTGGCTAGGGATATGGCCCCATAGCAGGGTTTAGGGCAGGCTGGTAGGCTGGGTTTATAGGGCCGGCTGTAGGGCAGGAATTAGGGCAGGTATAGGCTGCTGTAGGCAGGTATAGCAGCTTGATAGGCAGGTTTGTGGGCCGGCTTGTAGGCATGGTATATAGGCTGCTGGTAGGCAGGAATAGGCAGGCTGCTATGTTGGCAGTTATAGGGCCGGCTACTGTAGGCAGGTTTAGGTATAGGCGCTGTAGGCAGGTTTAGGGCCGGCTTGTAGGCAGGTATAGGCAGCTGTGGCAGGTTATAGGGCCGGCTTCTACTGTTGGCAAGGTTTATAGGCAGTGTAGGCAGTGTATAGGGCGGCTCTTGTAGGCAGGGTATAAGGCAGCTGTAGGCAGGTATAGGGCGCTGGCTGGTAGGCAGGTATAGGCAGAGCTGTAGGCATGGTATAGGCAGCTGTTGGCAGGGTATAGGGCGGCTGTAGGGCAGGTATAGGAGCTGTAGCAGGTATAGGCAGCTTGTAGGCAGGTAGTAGGGCAGTATAAGGCGGGTATAGGCAGCTGTAGGCAGGGATAGGCAGCGGTAAGGGGGCATGTGTATAGGGGCGGACTGTAGGCAGGTTGGTTTTTAGGCATGCTGTAGGCAGGTCATAGGCAGATGTATGGCAGGTATTGGGCAAGGTATAAGGAGGTATAGCTGCTGTAGGCAGGTTTTAGGCAGTGTAAGGTAATAATATCAAAATAAAAAAATACCTGCAACAATGCAGTACTGGATCCCCGCGGCTCCGTCTCCCGCGGTCTCCGACTCTGCTCTTTCTTCTTGCCGGACCGGCGGGTGGTGACATATCAGGCCGCGCACACAGCGTGATGACACTCGCTGCCTGTGCCGGTGGGAGGAAAATCCAGAAGTCCGCCGTCTGCGGTCGCCGGAAGGACCACTGCGGAGAGCACGGAGCGCTCGCTACTGTGCCCCGCAGAGTGGTATCCCTTCACTTATATGCGCTCCGGGGGAGTCCCAAAAAGGTTTTAAGGAATCGCGCACAGTGTCCGGCCAGCGCGCCCCGGACACTGGGCTTTACCCACATTCAGATATGCGTCCCTGGGGAAAGCCCCCCCTATAGTGAAGCGCCCCTGTGGGGCCCCCGGGCCATGCAGGCCCGAGCGCAGCAAGTAATTTACTACGCTTACTTTCGGGGGACGTCTTACTTAGGGCGCCCCTAAACTCCCCGCACTCTTATACGGGGGTCTTACTTGGGAAACCGGTATGTGTGTCTATTGTATATATATTTTTATTTATATAATAATATATATTTTTAAATTATATGTGTATATGTATATATGTGTGTGATTCATGTTTTTTGGTGTATACTGTGATGTATATGTGTTTATTTTTTAAATAATTTATATATATTTTGGGTTGTGGGTGTGAAATGAAATGTGTATGTCCTTTATATCGTGTGTTTATGTTTATAACTATACCACAATACGCCTCATTTACGTCATAAAAAAATCTGCCTGTTGTGTCCTTTAGACATTAAACTACAACCTGATGATGAATTGATCGAAAATAATTTTTTTTAACCTTCATTTTCGGTTGAAAAGTTTTTAGCTGCTGCACCCAAGGGGGAAAACTCAAAAGGTTAAAATTGCGGGGTGCATCTTGTGGTGTATTTGCGCTTTAATACACCCGACATGCGCACCTCGCAACTGCATAATTCATAGCTCTCTATGGGAGCTGTGAATTACCATGTTGTCTCCTCCGGCGTACAATACGATGGTATAGTATGCTGGAGGAGAGAAGTAAATCCCCCGATTAAATTTTTTTGGCTGGGTTCGGTGTGCCAGGGAAAACAACAGGTAATCATAGCGCTCACCGTTATGATGTTACCGTATTTGCGGGGTGCACTTTGGCCGCATTACAGCACAGTTATGCCCCACAAATACGCTGCGTATGTTCACACGACATAATGTTGGTCTGTACTTCGATTGCGTTTCAATACACTCGAAGTACGGGCCAACACTATGGTAACTCATAGCTCTCATTGAGAACTATGACTACCTGTTCTGGGGAGAATAAATATCAGTGAGAGCTTCAGAGGGATGCGCTGGCCACAGTTTTTTCACTGTAAAAACACATGCTGCGGTTCATGGGGCGTGAAAAAATGCCGCGTGAACCCCACTCTACTGAGCAAAATGTAACACTAACAAATCTTTGTCCCCCCCTTCCTCACACTGGTTTTCCAGGTAACCCAAAATGGTCCTTAGTCTTGCCTGTCTTCAGCAAACTTTTTTGCGGCTTTCTTGTGCATCATCTTTAGAAGAAGCTTCCTTCTGGGACGACAGCCATGCAGACCAATTGATACAGTGAGTGGCTATGGTCTGAGCACTGACAGGCTGACCCTCCACCCCTGTAACCTCTGCAGCAATGCTGGCAGGACTCATTCTGATATGACGCTGAGCACCGTGCACTCACCCTTTTTGGGTTTGACCCGGTGAGTTGTTCCTGTAGTCTGGGTGAACCTGTTTTTTTCCGCATGTTCGGGTTTGGCCCCGCGCTGCAGCCTTCATGTTGTCGGGTGTTGGTCCCCGCCCTGCAGCTCAGTGTCAGGGTGCTCATTTCCTATAGCCTCGGACATCGTTATGTAGAACAATGATTCTTTTTTCAGATCCTCAGTTCTCTGCCATGAGGAGCCATCTTGAACTTCCAGTGACCAGTATGAGAGAGTGTGAGAGCGATAACACCAAATGTAACAGACCTGCTCCCCATTCACACCTCAGACCTTGTAACAGTAATGAGTCACAGTAATGTCACAGTAATGAGGGAAAATGGCAAATTGGGCACAGTTTGTCCATTTTCACTTAGGGTTGTGCAACTTTTGTTGCCAGTGGTTTAGCCATTGATGGCTGTGTTGAGTTATTTTGAGGGCACCAAATTTACACTGTTATACAAGCTGACACTGACTACTTTATATTGTAGCAAAAGTGTCAGATCTTCATTGCTATCCCATAAAAATATATAATTCAATATTTACAGAAATGTGAGGGGTGTACTCACTTTTGTGAGACACTGTATATATTATGTTGCAGAGCAACTTCAGTTGGATGCATTCCTCTGCCACTAGCTGGTGTACAGCAGGAGACCTACAAGATGTGCCATAGAGGATCCTGGCATTTTTGGGTCAGTAACCCTAAGGAACTAAACGCAGGTAGTAGCTGCGAGGATAGCTAGTTATAGGCTGGATTTTCCAGAATGGCTGTAGTGTCGGGTGGGAGGTTGTTCCCTTGTCCAGGACAGACTTTGGCAGGGCTCTGGAGGCCTATTGAAGCCTGCTGCTGAAGGCAAGCAGAGCTGAGGGGAAGGCTTTGAACCCCAGGCTTGAGGGAAGCATATAGTGCCAGTAAAAAAAAAAAATAATAATAATAATAAAACTATTTAATAATACATAAAAATAATAATAATAAAAAATAGAAAAGTGAAGGACATAAAAACCAAACCCCCATAAAAAATTTTAGGCTTTTTTTTTTTTTTTTTTACATATTTCACTGTACGTAGAATTTTTTGGGGGATGTACATAATATGGGGATGGATGTGCATTATATGGTACAGTCAGTGCCGCCATTAAAAAGTACATCTCGCTCTACAAAACACAGCTATATAGTAAAAAAATTAAAAATGTACAGTTCTTGGAAGTCAGGGAAGGAAAAAAACGAATGCGAAAAGAAAAAAGTAGTCCGTGTCGGGAAAGGGTTAAGAGCCGGATGTGGCGCTGCGGTCGCCTGACGTATGCATGAGCCACGAGGATTAGTCGCTAATCGCTGATCCTATTACTCCAATAGATTGGCTTATGTCCGGATGGAAATGCCGCCATTGACCACATCGATTGTGCACGTTGAATGAAGTCGCACATCGGCCGCATGGATCAGGGCGACCTTGGATCTTATTAAAAGCTTCAGGCTAATATTTTATGTAAAGTTGTGGAGTAAATCATACTCAATAGCAATATTTTTTTTTGGTTCATTAGTTGAAGTGTATTGACTGCACTGAAATGGGACGAAAGCTTCACAGAGGCTTAGATACATTTGGGGGCCTAACCCTGACCCCTACCGTGCAGCCGCCATGAGTGATTTCAGGCCCCATACAGCCAAAGCATCTGGCCCCCCACTCATGATCAGTTCCTATCATGATCCCTTTTTGAATGTAATCAGGGCCCCTGACAGGAATACTGCCAATATTGCTCTGATGGTGCCCTGGTTTGGTTGTACTCCTATTAGATATCTGCGGGAACCATGATTAGTTTAGGTGTAGCCTGCAGTACCAGTGCTAGCCTATGGCGAGGGTGGCGCTGTTTCTGAAAATGAGGCAGATTAGTATTCACAGAAGAAAAAACTGATCTTTTACAATGTGCATGGACAGTAACTCTGCTCCAGTAGATACATAACAACTCTGCTCCAGTAGATGCATAGCAAGTCCACCCCAGTAGATGTATAAAAAGTCCTCTCCAGTAGATGCATAGCAAGTCTGCTCCAGTAGATACATAGCAAGTCCACTCCAGTAGATACATAACAAGTCCACTCCAGTAGATACATAACAAGTCCGCTCCAGTAGATACATAGCAAGTCCGCTCCAGTAGATACATAGCAAGTCCACTCCAGTAGATACATAGCAAGTCCACTCCAGTAGATACATAGCAAGTCCACTCCAGTAGATACATAGCAAGTCCACTCCAGTAGATATATAGATCTCATATCTATCTATCTATCTATCTATCTATCTATCTATCTATCTAAGCTTATTTGTGTGCGGGACAAAATGTGCTTTTTAATGGGGCCAGTGACCGTACCATTGAATATATTGGTAAACCCCTAAAAAGTTCAGTGTGGGGGGGCATGAAATAAAGTACTTCTGCCATGTTTGCGGTTGTTTAGTTTTTATGGCATTCACTTTTCAGTATAAATGATGTGTTATCTGTATTATGCAGCTCGGTACGGTTCCGGTGATACCAAATATGTAGGGTTTTCGTTATGTTTTAATAATTTATTAAAAAAATAATAATAATTTAATTTCGCTGCAGCGCCATTTTCTGTGACCAATAACTTTTTTGTCTTTCCACCTATAGACCTGAGTGAGGGGCATCTTTGGCGGGCTGCAGTGTAGTTTTTATTGCTACTATTCTAGGGTACATGCGGCTTTTTGATCATTTTTTGTTCAAATTATTTGTGGACGTGACATGACCCCAAAAAACCCCACTTGTTCGTTATTTGGGAATTCTTTTTCTTCTACATTATTCACTGTATGGCACACATGATGTTATAATTTAGTCGATCAGACTTTTATGGATGCTGAAATAATTTTTTTTTTTTTTAAATGACAATTTTTTTTTTCTATTTACTTTTAATTTTTTTTTACTTTTTTAAACACTTTTTAAATATTTTTTTTAACATTTAGGGCATTGTATACGAATTCTCATGCGCCATTTTTATAACTTGGCGCCGACACACACCAGCTCTAAATAGATATAAAGGAGTGTATAATACGGCAGTATGAATAAAAGTGTTTTGCACCAAATTTAACGCATTCAAATTTGTCGTCAGGCGCACATTTCGACACGTTTGGTTGTCTTCATACATCTATAGAACTGACAGTGTTATGGCAGATAAAGGGTGAAGACGAATTCATAGATGTCGCCCGTAGCCCCTAAAGGGACTTTAAAATGTGACCGCTTTATCTCTTGTGCTATAGATAGGAGAACCTATTTCATTGATATCCTATTACACCCTGCTTACGGTGTAATAGGAGCAATAACATGGCAGTTACTGAGGTCTTCATAGCAACCAAGCGGCACCTCATCCCTTTAGACTCATTTAGATCTCCGTGATCGCCATGTATGAAACAGCCGGGATCGGAGCGGTCTCAGATCCTGGTTAATTGCGGTAATTGCCGGCTGTATCTAGTAGCTGTCACCCGGTTCAGCGCATGAGCCCAGTCCATACCCCCTTCATGGATTTTGGATGTAGAGGGATATGTCCATTGGCGTAAAGGGGTTTAAAATGGCGCCGGACTAATGTTGTCTAGAAGTCGTCATAGCAACCTGAGAGTCGGGATAGCAGAGAGAAGGAAAGCCTTGGCCACCAGCAGAGGAGGAAGTTCGGTTGCCTAGCAACCGAATGCAGGCAGTAGGGACTCATCATGGGGACTGGACGAGGTGAGTGACAGTTCTGTGAATACCTGCAAACGGTCCCATTCATTGTGAGACTTGATGATCTGAACCCCAAGAGGAGTCCTGGGAAGAATTCAACACATGGACTCACACAGTGGTCACTGAGACAGTGAGAGAAGCGGTTGCTAGGCAACAGGAGTTCACATCACACTATGGCGATGAACATTCTAAGTTCTATCGAGGTGACTGTGGTAAGATGGCCGCCGTGGGTGACTCTGGGTCAGACGAGCTTCCACTGTGACTCAGGTGCCGCCGGCAGAGCCCGGAAAGCTCCATATACATTACATAATTAATTCCTGAATATAGAAAAGGAAGAACATACATTTAGATAATTGTCTCCGCTCCCGTCTAATGATCATTACCGGGATGGATTTCATACAGAAGCTCCGGAGCCTCTTACACAAATTAAACGCTGCAGAGTCGATTTGTCGTTCTCTCCAAGAAGTTTACTCTGCGGGTAATTTTGGGGATTACTGATAGAATAACCCATTTGTCAGGCACGTTACACTGACAGGCTCACCTGTGCTACAACTCAGGAGCAGTACAGGATAAGTAATGTATGTACAGCGACTGCAACAGCAGAATAGTGAGCGCAGCTCTGGAGGATAATACAGGATGTAACTCAGGATCAGTACAGGATAAGTAATGTATGTACACAGTGACTGCACCAGCAGAATAGTGAGTGCAGCTCTGGAGGATTAATACAGGATGTAACTCAGGATCAGTACAGGATAAGTTATGTATGTACAGTGACTGCACCAGCAGAATAGTGAGTGCAGCTCTGGAGGATAATACAGGATGTAACTCAGGATCAGTACAAGATAAGTAATGTATGTACACAGTGAATGCACCAGCAGAATAGTGAGTGCAGCTCGGGAGGATAATACAGATGTAACTCAGGATCAGTACAGGATAAGTCATGTATGTACATAGTGACTGCACCAGCAGAATAGTGAGTGCAGCTCCGGAGGATAATACAGGATGTAACTCAGGATAAGTAATACATGTACACAGTGACTGCACCAGCAGAATAGTGAGTGCAGCTCTGGAGTATAATACAGGATGTAACTCAGGATTAGTACAGGATAAGTAATGTATGTACAGTGACTGCACCAGCAGAATAGTGAGTGCAGCTCTGGAGGATAATACAGGATGTAACTCAGGATCAGTGCAGGATAAGTAATGTATGTACAGTGACTGCACCAGCAGAATAGTGAGTGCAGCTCTGGAGTATAATACAGGATGTAACTCAGGATCAGTACAGGATAAGTAATGTATGTACACAGTGACTGCACCAGCAGAATAGTGAGCGCAGCTCTGGAGTATAATACAGGATGTAACTCAGGATCAGTACAGGATAAGTAATGTATGTACCCAGTGACTGCACCAGCAGAATAGTGAGTGCAGCTCTGGAGTATAATACAGGATGTAACTCAGGATCAGTACAGGAGAAGTAATGTATAATTATATTCATGGAGTTATGAGTCTCTAGGACAATTCTTATTCTGGGACGGTTTTAAGTAGTGCACATTACTATTATTAGGTGTCCTTTGTAATAAATGAGTATATCTGGTATATGGTCTTTAATTATGGATGAATTATCCTTGTGTCCTACATCTAAACCAATGGTATATGATATAAGTAAACACCTGATTGGAGCTCCTGCAGGCAAACCATGATGCACTTGCTCTATGTAGGACACGGTCAGCAGGTTCCTGGCTCTTACATTACACTTTTTCTCTATTGTTTCTATAGCTTTTTCTTTACATTGACCCTTTGTTCGCTCTTCTATCATCTTCTCTCATCTGAGGACCCCTGCGCTGAGTCACAATGAGCAAATCTGGGTATAATTGCCTCATCTGCGTCATTTTCCCCCCATAGAAGACAAAAGAGGAAATATGGTTCTGTCAAAGAAAATCTGCAGACTGATGAAATGTTCACCTCATCATTTATCTCTACTATTGAGACTTAGGGTCTGCTTTCTGCTTTTGGGTGAGGGGGACAACAGCAAAGGTGTGCAGGCTACCATAGAGAGACCATTACAAAGAACCTGGTGACAGATCCACTGGACAGCAGGAAAGGATGGCTTCTCCCCAATCAGTTTCCCGCAATGGTCTGTGTATGAGCAGGGTTGGGACAGGGCATTTTAGGGCTCTAGGTAAACAGAGCTACTAACACCCCCTCCACCACCACCTTCTTCCCGAAAACTCCAATCCCTGGTCAATATACAATGTGGCCTGACACATGGCGCCTTGCATTGCTCTCGCCCCAGCTACGTGAGAGGCAGCACCCCTCTTACCTACCAATTGTGCCATCTTGTTCTGGAGGTGTGGTATGGACTATCGATGGACCTTGCAGTTTGCGGGCTGAAGATCGAATTTCATTGGTACCGTTTATGGATTCCTGCAACTTTTTCATCACTTTTTATTCCAATTTGTGGGGCACCAAAAAAACCCCCCAGAAAACACAATTTTGGTGCTGGATATTTTTTATCATAGCAGTCACTGTGCAGGATACAGAATATATGGTTATTTCTTAATAAAACTGAATTTTACTGACAGCAGTTATGTATTCTATTTTTTTACCTGTAATTTTACTCACTCTTAGGGAACTTGTAAACTATTCTGCAATACCAATGTATAGCAGAACAGTGTGAAGTTACAGCTCCCCTATTACACTGGTCTCTGTCAAGGTGTAATAGGTGCAGTAAGATGGCGGTCTGGGGGTCTTCATTAGACTCCCATCTGCCATAAGGTCTTCATTAGGCTTCTAGCTGCCATGACTGGTGGTTGGCACCCTTTGGTTCCGTCACAGGGGAGTCGATCAGTAGGTAGCACCCCCCTTTCTGTATAACTGTAAAGATGTGGTGGTCACATTAGCCACATAGTTAAATGGCTTGGATCAGGGTTCTCTCCAATCCCAGCCACTGAAGGCAAGTGCTGTCTGTATCTAAGAGCGACCCATATATAATTGCACCCCAGGCGGTCACCTACCTCTCTTAGC